>CM056050.1:156564134-156807465 GCA_029574335.1 Rana kukunoris | reverse complement strand
CACACACACACAGTGCCTTGAAAAAAATATTCATCCCCTTGAAAATTTTCCACAATTTGTCAGGTTACAACCAAAAACATTAATGTATTTTGTTGGGACTTTATGTAATATACCAACACAAAATGGCACAGAATATTGTTGAAGTGGAAGGAAAATGATAAATGGTTTTCAACATTGTTTAACAAATAAATATTTGAAAAGTGTGGCGAGCATTTGTATTCAGCACCCTTTACTCTGATACCCCCAACTAAAATCCAGTGGAACCCCTTGACTTCAGAAGTAATCTAAATAGTAAAGTCCACATATGTATATAATTTAATCTCAGTATAAATACAGCTGTTCTGTGAAGCCCTCAGGAGGTTTGTTATAAAACCTGAACAATCAGCATCATTAGGGCCAAGGAACACACCGGACAGGCCAGGGATAAAGTTCTGAAGAAGTTTAAAGCAGTTATTTTTTAAACACACTATCCCAAGCTTTGAACATCTCACAGAGCACTGTTCAATCAATCATCTGAAAATGGAAAGAGTATGGCACAACTGCAAACCTACCAAGACATGGCTGTCCACCTAAACTGACAGGTCGGGCAAAGAGATCATTAATCAGAGTAGTCGTCAAGATGCCCATGGCAGCTCTGGAGAAGCTGAAGAGACCCACAGCTCAGATGGGAGAATCTGTCAACATGACAACTATTAGTTAGAACTTCACAAATCTGGCCTTTATGGAAGAGTGGCAAGAAGAAAGCCATATGTTCTGTGTGCAGTTTGCGAGAAGCCATGTGGGGGACACAGCAAACATGTAGAAAAAGGTGCTCTGGTTAAAGCAAAATACTACGTGAGACGGAAAACTAACACTGCGCCTCACCCTGAACACACCATCCCACCATGGAACATGGTGGTGGAAGCATCACGTTGTAGGGGATGCTTTTCTTCAGGCGGGACAGGGAAGCTGATCAGAGTTGATGGGAAGATGGGTAGAGCAAAATACAGGTCAATCTTAGAAGAAAACTTGTTCAGAGTCTGAAAAAGACTTGAGGCAGAGGATCGCCTTCCAGCAGGACAACAACCCTAAATATACAGCCAGAGCTACAAGAGAATAGTTTAGATCAAAGCATATCCACGAGTTAGAATGGTACAGTCAAAGTCCAGACCTAAATCCAATTGAGAATCTGTGGCAATGATTGAAAATTGCTGTTCACAGACACTCTCCATACAATCTGAGCAGAGCTTGAAGAATGGGCAATAATGTCACTCTCTAGATGTGCAAAGCTGGTAGAGACATACCCAAAAAGACCTGCAGCTGTAATTGTAGTGAAAGGTGGTTCTACAAAGTATTGACTCTGGGGCTGAATACAAATGCACGCCATACTTCTCACATATTCGTAAAAAAAATTAATAAAAACCATTTATCATTTTCCTTCCACTTCACAATTATGTGCCACTTTGTGTTGGTCTATCGCATACAATTCCAATAAAATACATTTAAGTTGTAACATGACAAGGGTATAACTATTTTAACCCCCCTGGCGGTATTCCCGAATCTGACTTGGGGTTAAATTTTCATGCTGCGATCGGTAGCCCCGAGTCAGACTCGGGCTCGCCTCGCTGAGTGCACAGACAGGGTTTACTTACCTTGTACCTGGATCCAGCAATGCCAACACGCTGTGTGAGCGAGCAGGTCCTCGCTCGAGTCACACAGCGTCCCTGTGTGCCGATCTTCGTTCCCTGCGACGTTACGACACACGGGGGCGGAGATCTGCGCCATATTCAAAAAAGTAAACAAACACATTACATACAGTACAATGTAATCTTAGATTACAGTACTGTATGTAAAAAAATACACACACACCCCTGCCCCTAGTGGTCTGCCCAGTGCCCTACATGTCCTTTTATATAAAATAAAAAGTGTTCCGTCTCCCTGCAAACTGTAGATTGCCCATAGCAACCAAAAGTGTCCCTTTATGTCAAAAATGGTTTTAGATCAGCTAAAAAACAGCGATAATAAAATTACTTGCAGAATTTAGCGACAGCGATTTGTGTGGAAATTGGTCATAAAAAAAAAATGACAGCGACAATTCTGCAACTCAGCAAATTTTAGTGATTTTGATTTCATTACATTATTGAATAATTTTTACTATAATTATATTTTTGTTATAATTATTTATTATATTATAATTAAAATATATATTTTTTTTTTTTAAATGTCATACCCGGGATGCCTATTAGACTCTTGTTTGGTCAGATTTAAGTGAGTTATTCCTAAGAATTACAAGCCTACAGTATAAAACGCCAAATTTCCTTGCAAATAATGGTACCGCTTTCAGCACCTAAAATCTGAAAGAATCATACCGCCAGGGAGGTTAAGGCACTATATATCGCAGATGACCCCCCAATTAAAAAAAGTTTGGCACACCATGTAAAAATCTACATGAAAACAGAATTCAGTGATTTGCAAATCTCAAACTCATATTTTACTCAGAATCCAAAATAGAAAACTTATCAAATAATTAAACTGAGAAAATGCCATTTTAATAATAAAAAAAAAAAAAAGTTAAGGTCATTTTGAAATTAAAAGCAGCAACACATCTCAAGAAAGTTGGGACATGGCCACGTTTACCAGTGTAGAATCCCCCCCCCCCCCCTCTTTTTTTAGCCTTTGCAAAAATATATTTAAACTTCTTAGTATCCAAGCCAATGCTGACTTTCGCTCATACATGCAAAAAAGCTTATTTTGCTAGAAAAAAAAAAAAACATAACCCCCAAACTGTATATATATATATATTTTTTTTTATATTATTATTGCAGAGGCCCTATAGAATAAAATAGTGGGTGTTGTGATTATTTTTTTTAATGTCACATGGGGGGTTATTTAAGAAAGGCAAATCCACTTTGCACTGCAAGTGAAAAGTGCACTTGAAATTGCAGTCACTGTAGAACTGAGGGGGTCATGCAAGGAAAATAAAAACAGCATTTTAACTTGCATGTGATTGAATAATAAAAATCAGCAGAGCTTCCCCTCATTTCAGATCTACCCCTCAGATTCACAGCGATTGCACTTCCAAGTGTACTTTCTGTGCAATTTCAAGTGCACTTTGTACTTGTAGTGCAAAGTGGATTTACCTTTTGGAAATAACCCTTCAATGGTTTAAAGATGTGCATTGTAAAGAAGCAAAATGCACCTGCAATATGCAAACTGCACAAGTGTGAACAGCCCTAAACTTCTGCTTACCAGCAGCAGTGTACATGAGACCCAAATGCAAAAAAAAAAAAAAAAAAATCAGCACAAGGGACATCCCTCTGACGTAGCTATGTCCCTTGTGCTAATGCCTCCATTAGGTAAAAACCTCAACTATCCAGTAACTCCTTACCCCACCACCGCTGCTGCAATTTTCCAGTGTGATGGGGGGGGGGGAATAAACCTAAGGGGTGTTAAAGGCCCTCAGCAAGGGTGCCCAACCATACTCACGCAGAACCTACATTCATAAAAGCCACGCAGCTTCTATGAATGAAACATATCTATGAATAGTGGTGGGTGGACCTTTCAAACATCTGACCACCCCCCATTAAAGAAGCGCTTTTTACTCATAGAAGTTACAGTACAGATGCACAGATGCTATGAATAGCAGAGCTGGATGAGAGAAATGTATAATTATATATACACACCCTCATCAAGCTTTTAGGCCCCGTTCACACTTTTGCAAGTTGATAACGAATGATAACGAAAACAAAGGGGGGGGGGGGAGATTCACATCATCCAAAAAGTAATTGTTTTCAATGACAGTTATACACATTCCTCTACTAATGTGATGCGATAATAGAAAAGGGTCTTGTATGAGTTTACAGTGTTGCGAAAATTTTGTCTCCATAAACATCAAAGTAAATTGTTCTGAATTGCATTGTTGGTTCAGTATTGCGAATTCCACCACACTCTCCACAAAACCAGAAGTAGACCATTTTTTCTTCTATTTTTCGTTCCATTTAATTTCACTTGTATTTCTCTGATCTCAATGCAAACCCAGTAAATTTTGCACCTGCACAAAAGGACAAAAATACAAAAACAAAATCGCAACATATCACAGTGCAGCAGTGTGAACCGAACCTTAACATGTAGAAAACAAAATGAAATTCTGTCATCACTTACACAAAAAAACATTGAAGAGATGAGATATAAAAAAGGCAATAAGAGTAGAAATCCAAATTGATGTTTATTGTACATGAGGCAAACTTAAAAAAAAAAAAAGGTAATACATAAAAGGTTTGTTGCCAGTCAGAGACTTCACTTTGATCCTGTCGACAGCAGAGCAATAAGACCAGAAAGAAACACTCATTGACAAAATGTAATTTCTGAGAGGGGGAAATTTAAGGAAACCAACTCAATAACAAACATAAAAAGCAAAAAAAAAAACACGTGGTACACAGTCTCATCTGGTCAGTAGCTCCACCCATGGCTAAAGCTCAAAATATGGGTGTTTCTATAGGGAAAGTAAAGCCTTGGAGCCCCAGCCCCCTTTGCCCTGTGTGCTTCTATTGCAGAGTAGTGTGCTTATGGATTACTTTGCTGGAGGCACAATAAACATCAGGTCAATATATGAGACTAGCAATGCAAATTAGTTCAATGTACTGTGTTATATACTGTACATACAAAACACAATCATGTCTGAAGCTTCAGAACCTTTTCTGGTGTGAAGCAATGAGTTTGAGGTGCGTCTTTTCACAGTTTTTGGGCGGCACCAATAATGAATGGCATCGCAAGCATGCTTGCATCATTTCCAATCGCGCATTCTGAAAACCCTCGAGTGTGATTGCGGCCTAACTCTTACACTGGAAGGCTCCCTTTCTCTTGCTATGGGGAGTGACAGAGCTGATCTCCAGTGGCTCCCGCTGGCTGAGATGAGAGCCGTCACTCACACATCCACCTCCTTTGATCCATGTAGATTAGATGGGGGTGGAGGTTAGCTGTCAGTTTGCTGCTTTAGGACAGCATGAATTTTAATCGGATCAAGTGTGCTGTGCACTGGGGGTGGATTTGTAATACTTCAACATAGAGTTGTCCCGACACCGAGCATTTGCACGAGTACTTGCGCAAATGCACCAGATACTTTTTTTGTGAGCAACGAGCGGGCGCAGAGCAGTCCTCGGGTAGGAAAAATAGAATGTCAATGTGTGAATAATGTCACCAATGGGGAAGCGAGGAGAGCTGCTGGTGCCGCCGCCGTCGTCTAGTTGATTTACACATTCGTTATATAATGTAGTAGGCCGAGGAAATATGTTCTGGCGAAATAATTAACCATGGATAGCTTCAGATTAAAAAAAACAATATCTCACTGGTATTTTGATGCGGTGTACAGTTTACCCCTCTACCAACTCAGCTCACTCCTTCAGTCTCCTCACACATCACTAATTTAATATCCAACATACAAGTCTGGGTGACACACTATTTTCTCAAACTCAATCTATCCAAAGCTGAGCACATAATTCCACCACTACACGCCCCTTCCCCTGACTTCTGTCAATATCAATAACTATCAACCTGTCCCCACATGCCAGGGTGCCAAGTGTAATCCTGGACTCTGAACCATTTTCTGCCTCACACCCAATCGCTGTCCAAAGCTTGCTGCCTCAACCTTCTCCAAAATACGGCCCTTCCTAACCAATGACATCACAAAGATTCTAATCCACTCCCTGGTCATCTCTAACCTTGACTACTGCAACTCCCTCTTCACTGGCCTACCTTTACATAGGCTACCCCCCCCCCCCCCCCACCATGAATGCTGCTCCCAGGTTCACCCATCTTACCCAGCTCAGTGTGTTGGAGAGCCTACTCCTTTGTCAATCACTCCACTGGCTTCCGCTCACCCAATGAATTCAGATCAAAATACTGACAATAACTTACAAAGCCACCCACAACATCACTAACCTCATGAAACAAACAAAAAAAAAAAAAAGTACGGTACAGGCAAGCAAGTGTCTAGTTCACAGGTGTCAAACAAGGCTCATGGGCCGAATCTGGCCCTCCAAACCATTGCATGTGGCCCTTGCACCTCTCCTGCGGCTGCAGCAGAGCTCCAGCCCTCCTCTGGTCCTTCAGAGTCTTAATTTCTGCTTTTATGCAATGTATCCAGCCTCTTCCCAGCAGCAGCATAAGGAAAGGGGGGGGGGGGGGTGCACTGCGATGCAAGGGAGAGTGGAGGGACTCAATACCTGATGGTGGGGTGGCTCTCGACATCTAACGTAAGGGGAGGGTATGCTCTGGACATCTAATCTTACAGATACAAATCGGACCTTTTGAGGGCAATCAATGCTGGTGCAGCCCGCGAGGAAATTTAGTTTTGACACCCCCTGCTCTAGTTAATACACACTAGTCAAATGCTAGCCCAGCTCGCAAATCGAGTATCTGTAATTTTTGCTTTATGATGGCTGCACTTTCAATGATCCTTTTTAGTGAAGCTTCATATGACAAGTGGTTAACAGATGGAGCAGGGTACAAAGAAGTAGAGACATTTTTGCATGTTTAGTAAAGACTAACCACTTTTCATATGAAGTTTCAATAAAAACGATTGGAAGTGCAGCCATCTGGAATATTTGCTTCATGATACATATCACTAACCTAGTTAAAAAAAAAAAAAACACACACACACACACACACACACACACACACACACAATACCTCATGCTCTCTAGCGCTCGCCTCCAGGACTTAGAGCCCCTCCCATCCTCTGGAACTTTCTACAATCATCTGACTATATGCTATTCTGTCCACGTTTACGCGATTGCTAAAAAACCCCTCTCTTCAGGGAAGCCCATCCTGTCTCCACCCAATACCTATTTTTTATCCTCTGCATCAGCTTATCACCCACGGTTATTACCATTTGGATCACTTTGCCCTCTTTTTTAAATTGTAAGTTGTAACAAGCAATGCCCTCCAATGCCTCAATATTGAACTGTATTGTCTGCCCTCATGTTTTAAAATCCTGTAATAGAAATATTAAATCAACATTACACACACACACTTGTAAAAGGATACACTGTAGGGTTTAAGTTTTTCAGTATAAAGAAGGAAGCAACAAGGATCACAACCAGGAAGAGTGTGTTGTTGTAGAAGATGGAGAAGGTGGTGGCTTCATAGTCAGCAACTTCATTTTTCTTCCAAAGAATCCTGAAACAAAACAATTTTATTTATTTTTTTAAAGAAAACACCACACACACGTCCCGATTTGATAGTATTATAAATCATTACCACATTGCAATTGTAGCATTATTGGCAGATTTAAAAAGGAGGGGGGAAACAAATAAAAATCATAGGTTTACATGCACACATGTATAAAACACACACACACATTTCGTTTTTTTTGCGAGAAAGCTTGTTACTTCTTGGTACGTGATGAAGTCACTAATCCCACCCTATGCATTTCATCACTAGGAGCATCATTCATGACATCCTCATGACAAACACACACACACACACACACACACACTTCCAGATTACTAGCGGTAATGCTTGACAATTTTTTTCCCCCTGCATTAGCACAGACATCCCCATGGCAACAACAGTTCTGTTAAATTAGAATCACCCATCATCCAAGCAGCAACGTAAAGAATATTCTCACACAGGTGAACATTTTTGGCGGTTTTAGTTCTTTAACAAAATTTAAGCAGAATAACGTACTTTGATGCCTCCAGTTTAGCAGAATACATGAATTGTAAACTAAAACACGGGGGTCAGGACCCCGTCCCTTGATTAGAGACCCTGGAACGGAAAGGTGGTGGGGCACCATTTAGTGGAACCGATGGACTGTATTTTTCTCCTCTCCCTCCAGCATTCAGCGGCTGCAGGGAAGAAAGTACAGCCAATATGTTCTAATACATACCACTCCTCCTCCCCAGGTTTATATTCATGCACCCCCAGTCCCCATCCACACAGCATTGCCAGGCTCCCCTCCTTACCTCTCCTGCAGAGGTTGTGTCAGGATGGAGAGCAGGGAAGGGTACCAATCACTGACTGTTGAGTCACAACTGAATCATAGTAAACCGATTACAATGCTTCAGCTTGTGAATGAACAGGAAGCTGCTAGGCACAGAGGACTTCCAATTCATTTGCTGTCCAGTGCAGTGGGGGCTGCAAAACAATTGGACTGTGGAATCTGTTTAGACCCCTGATATTTCACCAAAGCGCCCGCAATGGGTCAAGACCATATAATAATAAAAAATAAATAAAAAAATCATGACATGCAAATAAAACTACGGATACCCTCCACTGCCCTACTGACGGACACGGTCCACTTTTTAAAAAGGCAGGCTGTAGTTTATTTTTTACAGTGGCACGCATTTTATTTTTCACATTTTCCATACCATTTAGTTAGGCCAGGCGTGGGCAACCTGTGATCCTTACAAATGTTGTGGAACTACTAGTCCCATGAAGCATTACAATAAGAATGACTACCAAAAGTTAGAGGCATGATGGGACTTGTAGTTTTGCAACAGCTGGAGGGCCAAAGGTAAAGCACCCATGAGTTAGGCCTTGCCAATTAGCTTCTTAAAAAGGTGCCGAACCCCAGTGATCATTGATCTCCTGGGGTGGGTCTGTCACATGATTGACTGCTTTGGTTCTCCAACATGTAGCCTTTCTATAGATAACCCAGATCCATTACCTTATGCCTCAATAAAGCCGAATATAAAATTACGTTTGATGTTCTCTCTTTACCTCTCATCCTTTTCCTTACGAGACATCTTCCTATTGTCAGCCTCAGACAGCTTGCGGGTCACCTCCCTGGAGACAGCATCCTCTCGCTTCTGTGCCACCCCTATGCCAAGGGAAATTTAAAAACAAAATCATTACATGTCAAAAACAGTACAATGGAACTAGATTTTCTCTGATTTGGTGAAAAGTAATCAGAGCAATGTGTACATTTTAAAAACCTTGTTTGTTATGTATAGTTTGTGAATGTATACTGTATGTACAGCCACATTTTCTCATATGTGCAGGCTCCATTGCCTGCAATTTCATTGCTTTACAGTCTGCTCTAGTCTCTATTTAAAAAACAAAAAAAAAAAAACACCCAAGCAAGCATGTAGCTGTTAGTTCAGTTACTAGAGAAGGAATTTGACCGATTGCAGTGCTCTGGATATGGAAGCGCTACAAAGTGTGAGCATTAATTTGATGTAGCCCTGTGCCCTCCAAATAAAGTCACTGCCAAATGGTACCCACAACTTGTTCAACAATATTGAAACCGCTGGATCAGCAAGGCTGGCAAATGCCATTTTTTCATCATTTTAACAATGGCAGGATACACGATTTTATTAAATTAGCTGCCAACTCTGCATCGTTTGTCATTCTAACTTTACTACACGAGTGGCTGACCTGCAAGATAAGAAATCAGACTTTCAAGACTTTATTGGATGCATGTTTGTTTAGGATCAACTGTACTTCTGTTGATATATATATATATTATAAAAAATTAACCTCCCCTCTTAACTGGTTCGTCCACAAAACTATGACCACACACCCAGCAAACCTATCATTGTTCCGTTACTGTTCAACAGGTCCAGCTCTGCCATCTTCTCCTCTGACATCAGGAGCAAAGCTCTGTTCCTGGTTTTAATGGCCAACCCCTAGATGACAAGCATGCATGGCATCAAAGGGCTGGCTGCCTGCAAGAATAGACAGACAGCTCTCTGATGAAGCAGTGCACAAGCATTTGCACATAAGTGATCTGAAATCTCCTGGGATGCATGACAAAAGTATCCCAGGTGGCTGTGGACTATGGCATTTCAGCCTAGGCAAGAAATCTGTAAGGGGTGTTGGTGGATATTTAAAATAAAAATACTTACTTGTGTTTGAGAACAAATTTCACATTCTTATAGGCAAAGGCCACAAGGTATGTGCTGACAAGTGTCATGACACTGTACAGGACAGCTGATTGCACCAGATCCATGTGCCAAATTCTCCAGTACAGCCCTGTAATAGAAAAAAAAAAAAGAACATTGCTCAGGCAGACATTACACACAATATCAGAACTATAAGCTATAGAAAGATCTGTGACAGATGAGAGTATGTGTTCCTAAAGACAACTCAGTGGTGCCCAGAAGACTGGACATAAACTGACTAATGAGCCATACTTCTCAAAACACAGAAGTCATCGATTTCTAACTTTCTGTACTGTCTATAAATGGCTGCCCTTAGGTAGACAGCTCAAAGGACTCCTAGGGAAACCTCAATACTCACATGTTGCTACAATGGGAGCAATTCACAAGGTTAACACAACCAGATAAGGAACCTTATTTTCATATCAGCAACTGTTATTGTCTACTGACCATACACTGCAATGTGCAGCTCAGAGCGCATCGCTGGCATAACTGACTCCTGTGCTCATGCGCAAATTACATCATCCCCTGCCGGCCAATCAAGAAGACTGGACAGCAGCCAGCAAGGGATGCAACGCTGGAAGGTAGAAGGGAGTATACCACTTTTAGGCTCTATTTACACCTAGGGGTTCTGGGATTGCTGCGATTCGACCCACAATCTCAAATAACGCTGGTTTAGATGCCATCATTTTCAGTGGCATATAAAACGTGGTGTGGCGTTGCCGTAATTTACCGTGCGGCAAATTGCATTGCATAAAGCTTATCGACCAAAAAGCAGCAGGGGCTCCTTCTGGGTGACACACTTCACGCAATGCAATTTGGCAAAACCACACCATGTTTTAGGTGCCATTTAAGATGGCGGCACCTTAACCTGTGTTTTGCAATGGTAGCACTTTTTGAGATTGCGGGCAGAAGTTCTCCTGCGATTCCCAAAATACCCAAGGGGGTGAAAGGAGCCTAAAGGAGAAGTTGACTTTTTGTAACATGCAACACCTATAGTCAGGGTGTAACACATTATAGATGCATCAGCCTCCGCACCCTCCACGAGATCTTCTCTCCCCGCCGCTCGCAATCTAAAAACAGTTCTGTGAATGTAAAAAAAAAAAAAAATACAAAATAGTCAACTTGTAGTTCTCAATGAACTACCAGGGTGCTGTTGATCACTCTAGGTGAGTGATTGTGAACCTTGGCACCCCAGATGTTTTAGAACTACATTTCCCATGATACTAATGCCTTCTGCAATGTAGCTGAGCATCATGGGAAATGTAGTTCCAAAACATCTGGGGTGCCAAGGTCTGCCATCACTGTTCTAGGTAGTTCATGGAGTTTTCTGTCATTCAGTAACTGCCTGTATCAGAGGTACAGGGAGACAGATACACAGACAGTCTACAGGAGTCCTGCATTACACTCACAATCTGATCACTGATGCATTGCTTTACAAGCTTCTATTAGATAAGAACTTTTTTTTACCCTGCAAAAATAAAAAATAAATGACAATTGTTGTTTTCTTTGTAAAGGTGAACTTATCCTTTATCCTTTAAAAATGAAATGCAGAAGCCGATTGGTTGCCATATGCACAACTGCTTCAGCTTTGATAGCTCCCCCTAAGCCCTCATTCACATTGAATGCGGCTTTAAATTTGTGCAACTTCACCTGAAATCGCACAATTTTAAAGTCGGAGTTCAAAGCGACATGGAAGACATCTGTGCCGCTTCATGCGCAGATGACTATGCAAGTCGCACGCAAAAAAAAAAAATCACCAAAAGTGCTGCAGGGAGTAATTTTTTTAACTGATGCAGTACGGCAAAGTTGGCGTTGCACCGATTTCAACATGGCCATTGCTGACAATAGGGTGCGACTTATGCGATTTGACAGGTGCGATGTAAATGAGGGCTCAATGCCTGCAGTCTGTCTTGGTAAAAAGCCCAATTATCAGAACTGCAGCTGTCTGTTGTACATCTAAAGCCATTCCTGGTTTGGATGGAGAGGTAAGGCTCAGACCAATGGCGGTGCGTCCATAGAGGGCGCAGGAGAGCCGCCCCCTCTCTCGCTCCTGCACCGCCATCGAAGTACAATACATAGATTCATGCATTGCATGAATCTATGTATTGTCGCTGCCGCCCACTATTCAGATGGCCGGCCCCCTGGTGAGCGCTGGTCATCTGAATAAAGGCAGCTGGTTGGCTTTGGAAGTGCCTATCAGAGCCAGCCTGAGGGCTGTAATCAGCTTCCAAATAGTTAACCAGGGGACGCAGGGGGTGTGCATTCCCTGGTTAACACTAAGCGTCTCAGCCAATCAGGTTCACCGGTTATGGTTACAGGTAACCCGATTGGCTGAAGTGACATCGAGGGATCGATTCGAGGATGGCTGACCGAGAAAGTGCCAGGATAGCGGGGGGCAAAACTGGCAGCAATTGATGGGCAAAGTGGCGACAATTGATGGGCACAGTGAGGCTGCATTTGGCATGGCACAGTGAGGCTGCAATTGATGTTTCATTTTTCCTTCCTTTGTTTGCACCCCCCAAAAATTGAGCACCAGCCACCACTGGCTCAGACATTATGCCAGGTTTTTGTGGCCCCATTGGGCAGTGACACTCACTGTCAACCCTTGTCCTAGTGGTCATTGTCACAGAGATTACTAGCGATGGGCACATCCAAAGTTTGTGTTGTCACCAGAACAGGAATAGGAGTGAAAATCCTCCAATGGGGACACCAGTTTCCCTCACTATGGAGAGATTTGCACTTCCTTCCCATTGTGTCGGGAAAAGAAGGTAAATCTCCCCAAGAAGAACAAAACATGACCTGTCCCCTAACACTAGCCATGGCTAGCGGTGGGATCTCTCCTCCAATCACCGCACACACAGAGGGAAGCCGATGACAGAAGTAGCGCACACATATAGAGGAGCGCAGTGCTGCCCCCCCCCACGTCTGCAGGATGAATGGGATGTGAGGGAGGCCGGGCACATACTTACAGATAGGGATGGCGGACACGATGAAGGCGTTCCCATAGAAGAGTGCGGAGGATTTGGCGGACAGGTTGCGGCTGAAGTCCTGCAGTAGTAGGTCCTCCTCGGACTGCTGCTTGTTGCTGCCTTTGGGAGCCATGGCCGGAGAGGAAGGAGGTACACAGAGGAAAGAGACACGTCTCACACTGAATGACTCTCCTCGGCCGCCGTCAGCAAATACCTTCTACTGATTCGTCAGCACTAAGACACCGGAACCGGAAGTCCCCCAACAAGGGCGGAGGGAAACATTACTACGTATGCCAACCACAGCCATCTACTTCCGTACACCTGGGCCGGTGCAGGGGGCGTGGTTTGTGCTTGTCATTCACACTGACTTGGCCAATGGCCATAGGATCAGATAGGAGAGTGGTAGACTGTAGTGTGAAATGTGGAGAGGACATTGCTGCTCGCCAATACAATGTGTTAAGCGGCCGGATGGTTACCAGATATTTACAATGAAATAAGGGTACGACCTCCTGGCCATGCCAAGATTCATTTTTAACCACTTAAGGGCCAGAAGGTTTTCCCTATTAATGACCAGGCCATACGGCACTGTATCGCTTTAACTGACATTTGCGCGGTCACACGTTGTACCCAAACAACATTGACGTACTTTGTTCCCCACAAATAGAACTTTCTTTCTGCAGGTTTTAATTTTTTGCGTTATAAACTAAAAATATCCCCCCCAAAAAAAATGTAAAAAAACGAATTTCTTTATCAGTTTTTCCCAATAAATATTCTACATATTTTTTGTATATAAAATCGCATTAAGCGTATATTGATTGGTTTGTGCAAAAGTTATAGCGTCTATAAAATAGGAGATATATTTATGGCATTTTTTTTTAATTTTATTTTTTTACTAATAATGGCGGTGATCGGCGATTTTTAGCGGGACTCCGCTTATGAACCCTTTTAAACGTATGGCACCCCTGGAGGATCTGTACCTTTCTCATCCGCTTGCTCAGCGGGGATCGCTCTGATGATCCCTGCTGAGCCGGTAGATGACAGGGCGGTCCCGCTCACTGTGTCTTTTCTCCGCTCTCCTCTATGGGGGGATCGGATGAACATGGACCGTCTGTCCGTGTTCACCCGATCCGATCCGCAGACGGATGGAAAAATAGGATTTTCCTCCGTCTGCAGAATCGGATCAAAGCGTGGACCGATGAGTTTGGGTGTCAGCTGATGTTCCCATAGGGATACATGTATGTCCGTATTTCATCCGAAAACGGATGGATGAAATACAGACATACTGTGAAAGGGGCCTATCTATACCTCATTTGGCCTGAGGTACAGGAGTGCAGGAGCCAAGAAAAGCCGAACATTGGCCTGCAGTACCTTATTTGGCCTGAGGTACGGGGGCGCAGGAGCCAAGAAAAGCCGAACATTGGCCTGCAGTACCTCATTTGGCCTGAGGTACGGGGGCGCAGGAGCCAAGAAAAGCCGAACATTGGCCTGCAGTACCTTATTTGGCCTGAGGTACGGGGGCGCAGGAGCCAAGAAAAGCCGAAGATTGGCCTGCAGTACCTTATTTGGCCTGAGGTACGGGGGCGCAGGAAATGAGCCAAAGTGTCCTTGGGCCTTTTTGGCTGTTTTTGGCACTCTCTGCCCCCCCCCCACCTCTGGCCGCATTCGGTATTGCATCCCATTGAAGTCAATACAGAACATAAATGAAATAATCTATTGACTCCTGGAACGGACTATCCTAGTAATCCGAGGTTCAATTGTATTTTATAACAGAACTAAGACTTTTTTCCCCCAAACATTTCAGTCTTTTTTTGTTTGTTTAGCAGAAAATAAAAAAATCCAGTGGTAATTTAATACCACCAAAAGAAACATCTGTCTGTCTCAATAAAAGTATAATTTTTTATTTGGGTTCAGTGTTGCATGACCACGCACTTATGTCCTTCTCGCCGAGTGTACACACATATATGCATCCTCAGATTTTGGGCGTTATACCAGGATGATGCCCTTAGCTGCAGGCATCATGCAGGCATTCCAGTGATAACAACCGATGCTGCTAAAAGCCGCTCGGTTGTTATCCCCGGAGGAGCATGAGCCGGCATCCCCCTCCCGCCGCCTCCGCCGCTCTTACCGGGCCTCCTGTCCCAAAATGTCCCACTGATTCACCATGCACCATTTCCAGCGCCTAGACACAGACTTCAATGAAGTCGGAAACTGCTTTGTTCCAGTCTCCTGAATGTAAACACAGAAGCAATGTCACTATGTCACTTCCAGTTTACTTGGCTGCCAATGGCGCTGGATTTAAAAAAAATACAGTATATAGTATTTGGCGATCTGAATACTTTGAAGTGCAAAGAAGGGATTGGGGGTCCCCGATCCCTCCATAAAGAGTACCTGTCACCACCTATTACTGTCACAAGGGATGTTTACATTCCTTGTGACAGCAATAAAAGTGATATATATATATTTTTTTTTAAACACAATTTAATAATATAAAAATAAATAAAAGAAGTAAGGAAAAAAAGGAAAATGTTTTAAAGCTCCCCCTTCCCCGCAAGTTTGTGCAGCAAAGAAAAGGCATACAGAAGTCGTGCCCGCATATGTAAATAGTGTTCACATCACACATGTGATGTATCGCCGCGATTGTCAGAGCGAGAGCAATAATTCTAGCACTAGACCTCCTCTGTAACTCTATCCTGGTAACCGTAAAAAAAAAAATTAAGCGTCACCAATGGAGATTTTTAGGTACCGTAGTTTGTCGCCATAAAGTGTGACATGTTGGGTATCTATTTACTCGGCGTAACATCATCTTTCACATTATACAAAAAAATTGTTTCGTTTTTTTTAAATTCATGAAAGTGTCTAAAGGTTGCATTAAAAACACTGCTGCACAAATGTGTCAAAAGTGTCCCATGTGTCCGCCGTAATGTCGCAGTCCCAATAAAATTCGCAGATCGCCGCCATTACTAGTAAAAAAAAAAATAGTAAAAAAAAAATCATAATTCTGTCCCCTATTTTGTAGGCGCTATAACTTTTGCGCAAAGCAGTCGCTTATTGCGATTTTTTTTTTTTGACAAAAATACGTAGAAGAATACGTATCGGCCTTAACTGAGAATTTTTTTTTTTTTTTTAATTTGGGATATTTATTATAGCAACAAGTAAAAAATATATATATATTTTTAAATTGTCGCCCTTTTTTTTGTTTATAGTGCAAAAAATAAAAAACGCACGGGCGATCAAATACCACCAAAATAAAGCTCTATTTGTGGGGAAAAAAGGACGTCAATTTTGTTTGGGAGCCACGTCACACGACCACGCAAATGTCAGTTAAAGCGACGCAGTGCCGGAAGCTGAAATTTCGCCTGGGCACGAAGGGGGTTTATGTGCCCAGTAAGCAAGTGGCTAGATTCTCTGCTAAAAATATATATATAATGTTTGGGGGTTCTAAGAAATTTTCTAGCGAAAAATACGGATTTTAACTTGTAAACACCAAATGTCAGAAATAGGCTTAGTCATGAAAGGGTTATCATTCAAAGCATGAAAGCTGAAAATTGGCCAGGGCAAGAAGGGGGTGTAAGTGCAAAGTATTGAAGTGATTCAACTTTTTTCTATGTCAAAGAGAAAAGTACTGTATGCAATGTATCTTCTTCTCTATTCAAGAGGAGTAAAAAAAAACACGGGGGTGGGGCTGTACAATGACTTATCAATGTGATAGCCAATCAGAGGCTCAGGTGATCGGAAACTGGGCCTCCTGGTTCCTGATCATTAGTCTCTACTAAAGATTCATCATAAGGCCGCATATGTACAGTCAAACAAGTAAATAAAACCCTGAGACTATAATGTTAAGGGTCAACAGTGAGTTTTAATGTGAAAAGCATTGTTTACTTTTCTTAATAGTATGGCATTTAATTGACTTCTATGCACTACAGCGTGAGGGTGAAGAAGGCACATAGAAAACAATTGTTTTCCTCACGGTTTTTTAATTTGAACAAGCCCTTACTGGTTTGCAAACTTGTTTTTGTTTTTTCATTCATTTAGTTTGTGTGCCACTATTTTTGAAAAAAAAAACTATTTAAATAAAAAAAATAAAAAAAATTTGGTAGCCTCTATAATTATTTCATTACAGTTTGTTTTAACCACTTGCTTACTGGGCACATATACTCCCCTCCTGCCCAGGTGAAATTTCAGCTTCCGGCACTGCGCGTCGCTTTAATTGACAATTGCGCGGTCGTGCAACTTGGCTCCTAAATAAAATTGACGTCCTTTTTTCCCCACAAGTAGAGCTTTCTTTTAGTGGTATTTGATCGCCTGTGCGGTTTTTATTTTTTGCGCTATAAAACAAAAACGAGCGACAATTTTGAAAAAAAATTCAATATTTTTTACTTGTTGCTATAATAAATAGTCCAATTTAAAAAAAAAACACACATTTTTTTTTCTCAGTTTTAGGCCGATACGTATTCTTCTACATATTTTTGGTAAAAAAAAAAAAAATCGCAATAAGCGACTGGTTTGCGCAAAAGTTATAGCGCCTACAAAATAGAAGACAGATTTTTTTCTTACTAGAAATGGCGGGGATCTGCGATTTTTATTGGGACTGCGACATTATGGCGGACACATCGGACACTTTTGACACATTTTTGGCGCCATTCACATCTATACTACTGCGATCAGTGCTATAAATATGCACTAATTACTGTATAAATGTGACTGGCATTGAAGGGGTTAACACTAGGGGGTGAGGAAGGGGTTAAAATGTGTATCCTAGGTGTGTTCTAACTGTGGGGGGAGGGGAGTGACTGGGAGGTGACCGATCTGTGTCCCTATGTACAAGGAACACAGATCGGTCTCCTCCTCTCCAGAGACAGGACGCTTGTCTCTGTGTAAAAACGGCAATGATGATCTCATATGTTTACATACGAGATCATCTCTCATTGGCCGTGCAGATCGCATAGCAAACGGCCACTCTGATTGGCCGTTCGCGCGCGCGATCTGTGATTGGCCAAGGGACACGGCCAACACAGAGCTTCCCCGCTGCGCGCTCTGGAGACGGCGGCTTGGCTTTTCAGGTCCGCGCTGTAGCCGTCATTCGGCTATAGCGCAGGCCACAAGTGGTTAAGGGGTCTCCAAGCTATTTATGAACATCACTCTTTCTCTGTGCAATAACTATGGGCCAGATTCACGAACACTTGCGCTGGAGTATTTGGATATGCGCCGCGTAACTGTGCTGATGCGCCGTCGTTTCTATGTGCCCGTACCCACCAAACTAGATGCGCCCAATAACGGGTCATTTGCGACCGGCGGAACGTTCCGACGCCAGAGTATCGTCAGCGCTTATTTTCGCTGGGCGCATCAGTCGCGCCCATTGATTTCCCCTGCAAATATGCAAATGAGGGAGATTTCCCAATTCGCGAACGGATTAGCACCATACGCTGGCTACATGCGCCGCGCGTATCTGGTCCGTCCGGCGCAAAGTTATTTCTACAAAAGGCTGCTTTATCTTTACTCCAGACGGTCACAGGTCAGCAGGAGAGCAGCTACAGCAGCGTTACCGACGATAGGAGCTTGCTGAACAACAACACTTGCAAGGACAACACCTCTGTGTGCCAACATGCCAGGGGCAATTGTGGTCCTAGAACTACTGATGGGTCCCCTGGAACCAAGAAGGCGGCCACGTGAGAGGATATACCGCACTCGTATGAACCTCTTTGGCATGGGTGATGAGGAGGTGTATCGCCTCTTCAGATTCAGCCCAGATGCAATACTTGAACTAACCACAACCCTGCAGGATGACATCACCAGCCTAACACACCGCTCACAAGCAGTGCAGCCACTGGTGAAGGTCCTGGCAACACTTCATTTCCTTGCAAGTGGATCATTCCAGCGTACAAGTGGAGTGGTGGCTGGGATGTCACAATCCTCCGTGAGCAGATGTGTGCACCAGGTTGTCCCTGCAATCCTCAGACGCATGTCCAACCAGTTCATCAGACCCACCACTGAGGAGCTGCGGCAGAAGGCAATGACAGATTTCTACAACATTGCCAGATTCCCACGCACTGTGGGGGCCATTGATTGCACACATGTGGCCCTACAGCCCCCCAGTGCCACAGAGCACATATACCGCAATCGGAAGCATTGGCATTCCATCAACGTACAGGTGATAGCCGATGCCCAACGCCTCATATGGCACGTCCGTGCCAAACACCCCGGGTCCAGCCATGATAGCTACATATACAATCAGAGCCCCATCCCAGCAGAATTTAACCAGAACATGTATGGGGACAGCTGGCTGGTTGGTGAGTGACAAGGGAGTCAGGCATGACTATCCCCTCCCGTGATGCACAACAGAAATCGCACATGCATGACTAACATTATCCTGTCTTTTCCCTTACAGGTGACTCTGCATATGCACTGGGACCCCATCTAATGACTCCTTTCCGGAACCCCCAAACCAGAGGAGAGAGAAAAAATACAATGAAGCACACATCAAAACCCGTGCAGTGGTGGAGCAAACATTTGGGCTCCTGAAGTCCCGTTTCCGATGCCTGGATAAGTCTGGGGGGACCCTATTGTATTCCCCTACCTTTGTGTGTCAGATCATCGGTGCATGTTGCATACTACATAACTTTACTATGAAAAAAGGCCTGCATATTGACATACGTGATGACCTGACCCCCGACCCACACAGTCCCCACCTGCCAGAGGAGAACCAGTCTGCTGATGGAAGAGCAGTCAGGAGGGTCCTCGCCGTAGGCATCTTTGGACACTAAACCAAAACATTAATAACACAGACAGTGCACGCGTGTACACCACTGATGTCCCTAGATCACACACACCACATGCACATCGCATTGGATTAGCCCAAGTCCAGCATGTAGGAGTTGGGAGCAGTAACGCCAGCGTCAAGGCCCCAATGATGTCACTGTCCATTCACACACCTTTCACACGTCATTCATTCAGCCGTGGGGTTCACTTCACCACCACGGCCGAGGGTGACACCCCTTACTTTCAGGAGTGCCACCCCCTCACATTCACACACCATTCACACTGTCCCCTGCACTCCTGACCGTGTGCAGTACAAAAATAAATTAATAATATCATATCCTGATAAATAAAATAAACAAAATCTCATAACCTGAGAAAAAGAAAAAATAAACTCATGACCTGAGTATGTCCAGACCAAAAATATAAAAACCAGAAAAAAAAGGCCTCATCGGGGATGCCGGGGGCTTCTTCTGGGGCCCCTCTCTGGCTCCGCAGCTGCCTGGATGGAGTGGGTGGGGGTGGGGGGCATCTGGAGGTGGCTGATC
The DNA here is from genome assembly GCA_029574335.1 of Rana kukunoris. Lineage (NCBI taxonomy): Eukaryota > Metazoa > Chordata > Amphibia > Anura > Ranidae > Rana > Rana kukunoris. The sequence goes on along the minus strand of CM056050.1, from coordinate 156,787,332 downwards.
CCCAGGTGGGCCACTCCTGACAGGTGTGGCCTGCATGCCCTCCAAGGCCCTGGCTATCCGTCCAAGGTAGGAGTTCGTCTGGGCCTGCATCCGGAGCTGACGGGTGACCTGGTAGTGCTGGGCCCGCCGATTCAGCCTCCCCCCCTGGTCCCGGATGGCAGCACTGTTGGCCTGGACGGCTGCAGTAAGGTGCAGAATATCCCCCTGCACCTCCCCCAAAGTGGTGACCACTGCAGCGCAGTTGCAGCTTACATCCTGCACTGCGTTGCTGAGGTTGGCAACGGAGCCCAGGCTGTCAGACACTTTCTGTAAGTGCCCAACTATGGCCCCCATCTGTTCCGTCTGCCTGGCATGATCCCTCGCCAACTGGTCCTGGACACCATCAGACACCCCCCTGGTCTTCTGGGTCGCCTTCCTGGGGCCAGAAGATGGTTGTCCTCGGGTGGAAGGAGTCGCCCTTGAGGGGCTTCCAAGGATGGGGGAGGGGACGACAGACGGCCCAGGAGAAGGGAGGAGACAGACAACACTAAGGTAAAGTCCTGCTCTGCCACAGCAGGATCCTCTACAACCACCTCGGCAGGTGTGGTGTGGGGCCACTCTCCTCCACAACCTCTTCACCACCCAGTGGCTCGGGCACACGATGGCGTGGGGGGGATGGGGTGGAATGCACGCTGACAGATGATGGCCCAGCTCCGTCATCTGTGGATGACACAAAGCAGACACATGTTGGTGGTCCCACACACTTGGCACATGTACCCTCCCCCCCCCCCAAATGCAAAACAACAAATAGGGGATTATAAAACACTTACCTGTCCTTGTGCCTTCCTCCACGGAGTCATAGCCTGCGACCCCCTCCACCTGCTCCCTCTCCAGGCAGCGAGCAACCACCTCCTCCTCTGCGGTTAGGGTGACAGGACATGGGGGACCACCACCTGTGCCCCTCTCATACCTCCTGATGGAGGCCACCTTGTCCCTCACCTTGCGCCGCAGGTCATTAATTTTTTTTTGTATGTCCCCAGCAGTCCGGGTGGAGTACCCCAGGACATTGACCCTGGCAGCAATGGACTCCAGGATGCCCTGCTTCCTCTCCCGGCTGGTCTTTCGGCTTTTTTTGCCATGGAGAAAAGCATTATCCGTCTCCATTGCCGAAATGATGAGCGAGACCTCCTGTGCATTAAAATTCAGGTTCCTCCTCTCTCTGGGGGGTAGCGGGAGCAGCCATCACCAAACAAAAGTATCTTCCCTGGGGTGGGGGGAAGCGGAAATACTTTGCGCGCGGAAGGCGCGAATGGCGTTTCCGACAAGCGCTTTTAAGCGCCCAGCGGGAAGGCATTGCGCTGACGTTTCCCAGGAAGTGGTGCCGACGGAAGTTGTGAGCATGCGCACAAGGGGGGCGAGTGGAGCCGCACTCACTGCGCATGCTCCGTGGATGATGCGCTGAACGTAAGCCTCTGCGCTGGGATCCGCCCATCATTTACATATGATCACACCCACTTCCCACTTGCGTCGGGTTACGCCAGCGCATTATCGTTACTCTGGCGCAAGTTTACGCGCAACTGCTATGTGAATTACAGGACTTGCGCTGAAAGGGTCTTCAGAGTAACGTAAATGAGAAGCGTTACTCCAGAGGAAAGATACTCTCATCTACCTGAATCTGGCCCTATGTGTTTATGTGCAGTTCAACTGACATCTGGTGGCCAAACAGTCTGTGTGCAGTGACTGCAGCTGGCTATTTTGTGAATCATTGCTACATTATTATTATACATGATTTTTATAGCGCCAACAGTTGCGCAACACGCTTTACAACATCGGGAAAGACAGTACAATTACAATACAATTCAATACAGGAAGGATCAGAGGACCCTGCTCATTAGAGCTTATAATATCAAAGTGAGGGGCAAGTGGAACAAAAGATAATAACTGTGGGGGATGATCAGATGCACAAAATGAAAATACAGTTGTTAGGTGTGGGTAGGAAAGGCTTCTCTGAAGAAGAGGGTTTTTAGGGATCGTATAAAAGTTAATAGAGTTGCAGATAGACAGACCGATTGTGGTAAGGAGTTCCATAGGCTTGGAGAGGCTCTGGAAAGTCCTGGAGACAAGAATGTGAGGAGGTGATGCTAGGGAGCAGGAGGTCTTGAGAAGAACGAAGAGAATGATTTGGTTGGTATTTAGAGACTAGGTTAGTGATGTAGCTGGGGGCAGAGTTGTGGATTGCTTTGTAGGTAATTGTTAGTATTTTTTATTTAATTTGTTGGTGAGCAGAAGCCAGTGGAGGGATTAACAGAAAAGACAAACCAAAAAAATTCTTCAGAAAAAGCGCTAAGGCACAGACAAATGCAGGAAGTCCCATAATCATGCAAATGTAAATTATTTATTTAAAAAAAAGGGGTAGTCTGATGAACAATATATATGTTTCCGAGAGTCCCAGCTTTGTGATGCAAAATATATAATATGCAGTATGAATGATCCCAATACATATGCTTCACTTGACCATAGTGCACAGCGTGATAGTGGACACAGAAAAACACTCCTATGGAGTGAATGTCTTTCCCTCAGGCATACAGTCTCACTGTGGGAGGAAAAGGATCCAATGCTGGATGGCATCAAAGGATGTCTATACGATTGCTCTTACCATGTCCCAGATGGAAGGACGGATTTTCAAGAGAGTGATGGCGATGGAACGGCCAGGGGTGAGGGGGTAATCACCTGTGCTCTGTGAATAGTCCTAGACGCGCGCTCCGTTCAAGCCATACAGGACGTCTCACTGACGCTGAACAGGAGGGGTAGAGACACAACACAGGAGGAACTGATGCTGGATTGGATGGAGCTTAGCAGGCTGGTCCGTGTGAACGTAGTGGGAGGGATCCCAGAGTTGTAAACAGCAAACGGAATGTCAGTGGATCTGTGAAGATCTGTGGAGTCTGCTGATCTGCGATGCAACAACGAACTGGAACTCAGGGCTTGGGGCAGCTACAAACTTGGACGACATGTATCGGGTCTTAAACCTTCATCAGGTCATAGAGGATGTAGCAGTATAGGGACTATTTAAAGGAAACTGATGCGTGTGGGATGAGACATAGCAGGGCAATTATATGCTTAGAAAACTATGCTAACAACAACAAGCAGATGCATCCTAATAAAAACATTTTGATAACACACATTAATGAAATAGAGGGGGCAGTGGACAGGGATGGGAAGGATAAGGATATTGGTAAAATGTATTGTGTATATATATATTAAAAAATGTTTGTAAATAAAAACAGTGTTATAACACACAAACTGAATAGTTAATAAAATCACTAGATAGAGAGGAAAATGGATTCTATGAGAATATATTTGTTATACTATATGTCATAAATAAAAATAGATATAAAATATAAATGAATATGTATATATATGTATATATATATATATAAAAACAGAGAGTGGGAACCGGAAAGGAATTCTTATAAAAGATTACTGATTTCAAGCCCCTCGTTGAGGCCATTGGGGGATAAAGATGATAATTTAAATATCCAAAAGGATTCTCGTTTACATAGTCGGACAAATCTCTCATTGTCAGTGAGCGTGCCCTCAGGTATATGTTCTATAGCCAGTACTTTTAGATGTTTAAAATTTTTATCATGGTTGCATTTAAAATGTCTTGGTACGCTATGTTCTTCTGCGCCTTTGTCTATTAGACGACGGTGATCCCCGATGCGTTTCCGTAAGGTTCGTATGGTACGGCCGACATATAGCATCTTGCAGGGACAGATGAGAACATAAATCACGTATTGGGTTGAACATGTAATGAATTGGTTAATTTGATACACTTGGCCTGCTCTGTCAGAGAACGAGGATTTCCCATGTTCTATGAATTGGCAGGTCAAACATCCACGTTTTTTGCATTGAAATATGCCAATACGGTTATCAAAATGTGCCGTGTTATTCAATGGCTGGTCTTTCTTTTTGAGTTTGCTTGGTGCCAGAATATTTTTCAAGGTACGATTTCTTTTAAAAATGATTTGAGGGACAGGTGGTAATATGGGACCTAACCTTGGGTCCATTTTCAGAATGTGCCAGTGCTTTCTGACGATATTTTGTATCATTCTGTATTTATTATTGAAATCTGTGATGAACCTGAAAATGTTTTTTTGTGTTTTATTGGAATCTATGGGAAGCTTTGTTTTAACAGGCTGTTGGATGAATTTGTCATGGGCTGCCTGTATTAGAGTCGGGGGATAACCCTTCTCCAAGAATTTTTTTGTCATAACTGCACTTTGTAGTTCATAGTCAGTGTTATTTGTGCAATTTCTCCTTAGTCTCTGGAATTGTCCATTGGGTATATTATTAGTCCAAGATGGATGGTGGCAGCTTTTGTAATGTAAATATGCGTTGCCACTGGTGGGTTTACAGAAATTTCTGGTACAGATTCTATCATCTTCATGGTAGAGGACCAGATCCAAAAAGACTAATTCCGAGGGGTCACATACATACGTGAATTTTAGATCTAAATAGTTGGAGTTGCAGTGTGCAACAAAAGAGTCGAAAAGTTCCACAGTGCCACTCCAAATGAGCACTACATCATCAATGTAGCGGCCATAATATACTATGTATCGTGCAAAAGGGTTGTTGGTCCAAATAAAATTGTCTTCCCAATACCCCATGAAAAGGTTGGCGTAGGAGGGCGCAAAATTGGCTCCCATGGCTGTGCCGTTAGTTTGAATGTAGAACCTGTCGCAGAACACAAAATAATTGTGTTCGAGACAGAAGGCTGTAATATCCCCTAGAAATTTTGCTTGATAGGAATTCATATTGTCATCTTTGGAAAGAAAATATTTGAGGGCTTCTAGACCTGCGGAATGGGGGATGGACGTGTATAAAGATACTACGTCCAAAGAAGCCCATATGTAATCATCGTCCCACTTATATTGTTCTAGTGACTCAATCACATGCCCAGAATCTTTAACGTAAGATGGAAGAGCCATCACTATAGGTTGTAAAAAATAATCAATGTAATGTGAGAGACCTGAAGTGAGACTGTCCATACAAGCCACTATGGGTCGACCGGGTGGGCAAGTAGTGGACTTATGTACCTTTGGTAAGTGATAGAAGTAGGGAGTGCTGCACACTGTGGGTAGCAAAAATTGTTTCTCATTTTTGTCTAGAATATCTTCTTTGGCCGCTTGTTCAATAAGGACTTTAAGTTCTGACTGGAAATCCAAAAAAGGATCCCCAGTGAGAATACGATATGTTTTTGCGTCGGCTAATAAACGAAGTGCTTCTGTTTCATAATCAGACAAATCTTGTATAACCAGACTACCGCCCTTGTCAGCTTGTCTGATAACAAGAGCATGGTTCTTTTTTAGTGACTCAACTGCAGCCCTTTCCTCGATTGATAGGTTAGATCGGAAGATGTGTTTTAGTGTGACACAGTTCTGAGAGGTCCCTATATGTGGCCTGGTAGTATGTTTCAATATATGGGCCTTTACAGGAAGCAGGATAAAAATTGGATTTTGGTCTCAAGCCCGTGTGGGCAATGTCAGGGGCACTATAATTCTCAAAGGGAGTGTGAGAAGGGAGCCCATCATCCCAGAGGTCAATTAATATCTCTAGAGCCTCTGAATCAGCTTTGTCGGTTTTGCTGTCAGCCTTATTGAAATTGGGATCTGGTTCAGGAATGGTGTATTCCTTAGTATAAAATCTTTTCAAAGTAAGTTGTCTGATAAACCTATTGAGGTCCTTGAACAAACCAAATTTGTTTGGGCCTATAGTAGGAGAAAAACCCAGCCCCTTTTCCAGAAGGGATAATTCAGCAGGATTGAGTGTATGGGTTGAAAGATTAAAAATCTTAATCGTATTGGGTTCTATCTGATTTAATTTTCTTTCCTGTCTTTTTTGTGTTTTAATTTTGCAGATTCTTCCTCCACGTCTACCTCGTCTATTTTTCTTTTTCTTTGGACGTGGACGTGGGGGGCTGAACTAAAAAATGATCGGGGTTGGTGTGAATGGTGGGAAGTGCACTAAAAGAGGTGCTGGCCTCATTGGTTGAATTACCTTTTGTCATAAGGGAGCTACTAAATGTATTTAATTCTTGGGAGAACAGGTCCAAGTCTCTAGATATAGGACTGTATCTGTTATGAGTAGGAATCCCAGGGAATAATTGACCAGACTCCTGGCCTGTCTGGGTTAAAGTATGTGGAGAGGTTGGGCCGTTTCCGGAGGTATTGGACAAGGCCGTGAATGGGCATGTTTCCATGTCATTGGAAAGGATTGGCTCATTCTGGATGGTATCAGATTGTGGGGTACAAGGTTGTTCATTACTAGGTTGAGATATTTCAAGAGTATAATCCTCATTAATGAGTTTTTTGTTATTAGAGGCAGTGTATGTATTACGTGGACCCCTTAATCGCTGTTGGGGGTGACGAGCCACATGTGGGGGGTTCGGGCCTTTTTTCCCAGGAGGTTTAATTGAAATGTTTTTTTGGGGAGTGAAGCCCTAACATCACTCCAATCAAACACTCTATTTTGCTTGTAGTCCTCTATGTCCCTATTTAGTTTCCCCTGTTTTCTTCTCAATGAGGGTGTCCTCGAATTTTGAGATATTCTTATCTAGAACGGATAGCCATTTTGAAAATAAGCAAGAGGAACTAAATTTCATTAGTTCCTCTGTGGTGGTTAGTTTCTTTTGTTCAGCTATAATTAATTTTCGTTCTCGTTGTATAATTAGAATTTTTATCCATTTTGTTGTGCAAAATTCAGACATCAGACACCACTCCTTGGATAAATCAGGGTCCAGGAAGCTGCATTGCTTCTTGACCCTGAGCCCCCTCGGGGTGATGTATAGTTCAAGATATTTTTTGAGAAAAGAAAGGTCCCACCACTGTGTGCATTCAGACTCTCTAGCATTTTGTGCTGAAAAAAAGGTTTTTCTCATTTGTGCCTCGAATTCAGGAGTATGGGGTGGGTAATTAGCCTGATTGGAGGGTTGAGAATCAACCACAGTGTTTGTTTTATTCTCATGGCGGTAGAGGGAAGCCTTTGCAAATATAGTATTACGTTTTTCAATTCTGTCATGTTCCATGAGAGCGAAGGTAAACGAGTGGGGGGGGGGGACGAGGAAGGAGAGGAAGGGGGGGGGGAAGAGGGGGGGGGGGGGAGGGAGGGAAATGGAATGGGATAAAATGTGTGTTGAAATATAGATAAAAAACCACTATATGGTGGAAATGTGAAATATAATAATATCAAACTAGATGGCTGAGGCAGCTAAACTACTCCAAAAAATAGAAAATGACAAACAAAACAAAGACAGCGCCAAAACCCGTAGTAAGACAGTATAAACACACAGAAAGGGGGTATAACCAAATGGTGCTAATACATGAATGTACCCTGAATAGTAAAGGGTTGAGTGAATGAGCTGCTAGAAGAATAGACACATCAGGAGTGATGTGAAATGAGGAAGACAAACCAAAAAAATTCTTCAGAAAAGCGCTAAGGCACAGACAAATGCAGGAAGTCCCATAATCATGCAAATGTAAATTTATTTAAAAAAAAAAAAGGGGGATAGTCTGATGAACAATATATATGTTTCCGAGAGTCCCAGCTTTGTGATGCAAAATATATAATATGCAGTATGAATGATCCCAATACATATGCTTCACTTGACCATAGTGCACAGCGTGATAGTGGACACAGAAAAACACTCCTATGGAGTGAATGTCTTTCCCTCAGGCATACAGTCTCACTGTGGGAGGAAAGGATCCAATGCTGGATGGCATCAAAGGATGTCTATACGATTGCTCTTACCATGTCCCAGATGGAAGGACGGATTTTCAAGAGAGTGATGGCGATGGAACGGCCAGGGGTGAGGGGGTAATCACCTGTGCTCTGTGAATAGTCTAGACGCGCGCGCGCGCTTCAAGCCATACAGGACGTCTCACTGACTGACGCTGAACAGGAGGGGTAGAGACACAACACAGGAGGACTGATGCTGCTGGATGGATGGAGGCTTAGCAGGCTGGGTCCCGTGTGAACGTAGTGGGAGGGATCCCAGAGTTGTAAACAGCAAACGGAATGTCAGTGGATCTGTGAAGATCTGTGGAGTCTGCTGATCTGCGATGCAACAACGAACTGGAACTCAGGGCTTGGGGCAGCTACAAACTTGGACGACATGTATCGGGTCTTAACCCTTCATCAGGTCATAAGGATGTAGCAGTATAGGGACTATTTAAAGGAAACTGATGCGTGTGGGATGAGACATAGCAGGGCAATTATATGCTTAGAAAACTATGCTAACAACAACAGCAGATGCATCCTAATAAAAACATTTTGATAACACACATTAATGAAATAGAGGGGGCAGTGGACAGGGATGGGAAGGATAAGGATATTGGTAAAATGTATTGTGTATATATATATTAAAAAATGTTTGTAAATAAAAACAGTGTTATAACACACAAACTGAATAGTTAATAAAATCACTAGATAGAGAGGAAAATGGATTCTATGAGAATATATTTGTTATACTATATTCATAAATAAAAATAGATATAAAATATAAATGAATATGTATATATATGTATATATATATATATAAAAACAGAGAGTGGGAACCGGAAAGGAATTCTTATAAAAGATTACTGATTTCAAGCCCCTCGTTGAGGCCATTGGGGGATAAAGATGATAACTCTCTGTTTTTATATATATATATATACATATATATACATATTCATTTATATTTTATATCTATTTTTATTTATGACATATAGTATAACAAATATATTCTCATAGAATCCATTTTCCTCTCTATCTAGTGATTTTATTAACTATTCAGTTTGTGTGTTATAACACTGTTTTTATTTACAAACATTTTTTAATATATATATACACAATACATTTTAACCAATATCCTTATCCTTCCCATCCCTGTCCACTGCCCCCTCTATTTCATTAATGTGTGTTATCAAAATGTTTTTATTAGGATGCATCTGCTGTTTGTTGTTAGCATAGTTTTCTAAGCATATAATTGCCCTGCTATGTCTCATCCCACACGCATCAGTTTCCTTTAAATAGTCCCTATACTGCTACATCCTTATGACCTGATGAAGGGTTAAGACCCGATACATGTCGTCCAAGTTTGTAGCTGCCCCAAGCCCTGAGTTCCAGTTCGTTGGTTGCAATCGCAGATCAGCAGGAACTCCACAGATCTGTCAACAGATTCCACTGACATTCCGTTTGGCATTTACAACTCTGGGATCCCTCCCACTACGTTCCACGGACCCAGCCTGCTAAGCCTCCATCCAATCCAGCATCAGTTCCTCCTGTGTTGTGTCTCTACCCCTCCTGTTCAGCGTCAGTGAGACGTCCTGTATGCTTGAACGGAGCGCGCGTCTAGACTATTCACAGAGCACAGGTGATTACCCCCTCACCCCTGGCCGTTCCATCGCCATCACTCTCTTGAAAATCCGTCCTTCCATCTGGGACATGGTAAGAGCAATCGTATAGACATCCTTTGATGCCATCCAGCATTGGATCCTTTCCTCCCACAGTGAGACTGTATGCCTGAGGGAAAGACATTCACTCCATAGGAGTGTTTTTCTGTGTCCACTATCACGCTGTGCACTATGGTCAAGTGAAGCATATGTATTGGGATCATTCATACTGCATATTATATATTTTGCATCACAAAGCTGGGACTCTCGGAAACATATATATTGTTCATCAGACTATCCCCCCCTTTTTTTAAATAAATTTACATTTGCATGATTATGGGACTTCCTGCATTTGTCTGTGCCTTAGCGCTTTTCTGAAGAATTTTTTTGGTTTGTCTCGATCTAAGACTGCTGATCACTTAGTTCTTGGTCTTCAGTGAACAGAACGCAATGACTGTCAGTGCTCTGCCCCTCCAGCATGATAAAAATTGACGAAACTGTAAATTACAATGTAGTACACTGCACTGCTGCATTCCCTCCACTTTTCATAGCTGACTTATATTTGGTGATCAAATGTAAAACTCGTGGTGAAATGAATGCCAGGAGGCCACTGACAATGCATATCGAAATGAATTTACATATCACCCCTCCCTAGCAAGACTGTTTGGATTTACCTGAATGCAAATTATATCACAGCCTCTGTCCTATTAATTTTTCCAAGCTAATTATGTAATAAGAACTAACTTTAGCACACATGAATAACAAAGTCAATACCAGTACCAATAAAAAAACTCATTCCTAAGGTAGCAGCAAAAAAGCTATTGATATTTAATGGCTGTAAAAGCAAATGAAAGAGAAAAATGTGCATGTATTTTTGGTGGCAGAACAAACAGGCTGTATCTCTAGGTCTATAATATGTATGTATCTTCAGGGTAAAAAAAAATCTGGACATTTTCTTTTGTGAGAAAGGTACAAAGGTGCTAAGACCAGAAAACCCATGAAAACTTCATCCTAAGGGTCTTGGTAATAGTACTTTTAGGACGTTGCCTGCATGGTTGCATGCCTGGATTAAGGTCCGGTATGGATTTTTCAGTGGAACCCCTGCAAACACTCCTCCCCTGCAAAAAGTCATACCAAAACCCTTATTCAAGAAAGCAGCCTGGCTGACCAGATAAAAGCTGGAAGCATGCATACAACTCCTGAACGATTCTAAGCCTCATGCCCTCAACATGGGGAGATGAGAAACAAGGACCTTGTTCCAACATCCCTGGCCCAGTGCATGAGGAAGTCTGACGACTAGGACTTATCAAAATCTTTAAAATAAGTAGACATGTGCACAGAAAAAAAAAATTTTTTGTTCCGTTTCGTATGGTCCCGTCTGTTCGTTTCCATTTGTTTTTCGTAAGACGCCCGTTTTCCCGTTCGTTCCCGATCGTTTGTCGTACAACGCGATTTTTTCGTATTCCGATCGTTTCGTATTTCCGTTACCGTTTTATTTTCGTACATGCGGGATGGTTCGTTATTCTGTTTAGTTCATGTTGGTTTCTTGTTAGACAATAATTATCGTGAATGGTTCGTCTGTTTAGCATTTCTTGTTAGTTATCTTAATTTGCTTTTCTTTTGTTAGTGTTAGTTGTATGTTCATTGTTCAATGACATCTATAACAAAATAATTTCATTATGTATATTGAATGAATAGTATTGTTAAGCCCCATTCACTTGGTCAGACTGTTTTAACAACAAACATAAAAACGATTGTTTTCCAATCGTTCTGCATCAGAAAACCATTTTTGGGTTCAAAAGTCTGGCCAACTGAACTCCCTTCAGATGAAAATCCACAGAAAAGTTTATTTGGCTTTACTATACAAGTGTACTCACTTACTCAGCACAAAAGAGGAGCTGCTTTCAGTCACTAAGGCTGGCCATACATGTTCAATTATTCTTGTACAATTTTCTTTTAGATTTACCAAAAACCATATAATATGAGGTCAAATTAAACAACACTTTCAATTGTATGCAATCAGGCAGGCCCTTGCACTACATAGTTGAAGGTAAATCTAAAGAAAATTGCACAGAAAATTGTATCATGTATGGCCAGCCTAACTCTCTGGCCATGCAAAAAAAACATAAACAAAAGATTTGCATTTGAACCCGTTTCTTTTGTTATTTTCGTATGTTGATATGACACCTATAACAAAAGATTTGCCTTCAGTATCTTGAATACACAATACAAACAGAAAAGGGAATTCATTCAATATACATAATGAAATTCTTTTGTTATAGATGTCATTGAACAATGAACATACAACTGAAAACAAACACAAAACGGATTCAAACAAAATACAATATGCAAATCTATTGATACAGATTTCATTTTCGTTATTTTGCCGTTTTCGTTTTGTCATTTTTTCCCGTCGGATCGTTCGTTCGTATTTGCGGTCGTTCGTTATGCGGCTCATCCGTTATCCCGTCGTTTTCGTATTTTGGTACTTTACCATTTTCGTATGTACACATTATCCCGCGGGTACGAAAATTAACATTTTCGTACGGAAATAACATTCGTACGAACGGGAATGCACATATTTAAAAATAAGGGAATGCCTAGATATCTGATTTGCCAGGTTAATGTATACAGAGTACATACCCTTTGATACTCATTTCCCTAAAAATATCCCAATAGTAAATAAAAACACACACCCTTGAAAACATTTGTTTGTGGAAAAAAACAAAACAGTCCCACAGTGTAAATCCAATGTCTATCCATTGTAAAGTGATGCAAATCTATCATCAATCACGATGGCCAATGACCCGCCAACCTAAATGTATCGACCCCTGTTGCTGATCATCTCCCACAAGACAGCTCTCCAGACAGCAGCTGAATGTCAAAAATGCAGCTACTGTAGGGATGCTTGCTGATGTTATTGGCTAAATATATACAGTACAGTGGCTTTGTTTACAAACAGGAGAACAGAAAGAAACTACAATTGCACTGGAGCTGACCCCACCACACAAACACACAGGGGGTTATTTACTAAAGGCAAATCCACTTTGCACTACAAGTGCAAAATGCACTTGGAAGTGCAGTCGCTGTAGATCCGAGGGGGACATGCAAGGAAAAAAAACAGGATTTTCAGCTTGCACATGATTGGATGATAACATAATCAGAGCTTCCCTTCACTTTAGATCTACCCCTCAGATTTACAGCGACAGCACTTCCAAGTGTAATTTCAGTGCAATTTCAAGTGCACTTTGCACTTGTAGTTTGAACTTGTAGTGCAAAGTGGATTTATCTTTTGTAAGTAAACCCCAAAATGTATTTACTTTTATTAAGTAAAAAGTAGGTGCGGCGATGGGTGCAAATTTTGAACCCAGTTATGCTAAGCTTTTTATAAACCTTTGGAAATCTCAGTACATTTAGTCAAATATCCATACGCAAGTCATCTAGTATCTATAGTATACTAGATGACTTGCGTATGGATTATTTGCTACAATATTGTCATTTGGGTTGGGCCTTTGAATTTAGACTCCCGTTTGTTCTTGGACCTCAAGCTACTACTGATGGCAAGGGTAACATCATGTCCAAGACACATTTCCAACAGGTTGCAGGAAATTCCTACTGTAACCCCTAGTGTTGCTGGAGTGCTAAAGGTGAGATTTTTGTTTAGAGTGGTTACATTTTTTACAGGCTAGGCTGGCAGACAAGCATGCCTGTGTTTTGTCCTGAGTTGGGTAGAGATCCATGGAGAGCTGGATGACTCACAGGCAGCATCACTGAGACCTCTCCCTATTTATAGAATGTGCTGGAACCTTATAGAAAAATGGGAGGGGAAGTAAGGTGGAGCTGCCTGGAGTATTCTGAGGGCCCTGACCAATCCCCAACTTGGATTGGCAGGGGGCAGACCCCCTCAAATACTCTGGGTCAACGCAGCTCAGGAGGAGAGTTTGGGTGTAAGCTGGAGATGGAGTGTTAGGCTGTTGTGGCCTTTGAGGGAGCTCCCCAGTCTAGGGGGTGACCTTGGGCCTGGGCTCAAGTGCATATGGGACCTTCTCAAAACAACAGAGGTGTCCTGGCCAGGAGGCACTGGGAGCAAGGAGAGGACAGTGGGAGAAAACTGTCAGGCAAGTCTCCAGGAGGAACAAGAACAGCCAAGAGGGCTGATGAGTGACACACAGTCGGGAGAACTGGGAGGCATGTCTGAGAGAACTGGAATAGGTGCAGAGCCAGTCAGGAGGACTGTAGTGGCAAGGGAAGTGAAAAAGGGGCAGCTGCAGCCAGGAGGTCTGGCAGTGCCTGAAGAGGTGTTACTGGGAGCAATAGCCACATGTAGGACAGCTAGCACTAAGGACTACTATTTATTTTGCTATACCTTAGCGGCATGCGGCCCCAGCCTGCATAAAACATTTGCTTTGGGTCTAACAGAGCCAGTGTCAGGTTCCCACAACAGTGCTAGCTGGTCCTGGGAGTGATAGTCTGCAAGCAAGTGTATGTGCTGGAGGATGAGGAGAAGAGTTTGTGTATACCAGAGTGTATATAGTTAACTTGACTGCTTCTTGACTCGTGTCTGGAGTGTCTGGAAATTTGTGGGAGACGAACCACATTCACCAGTGGCCCCATGGGGGTAGTGCTACACTACTTACATTTTAAGGACTTATCATGCCCAATGGAAGAGGATTATACTATCCAGCCAGTTCCAGAGGCTGAGACGGAATTGTACCACTGATCAGGATTATGAAGAACAAGTATTATTTTCAAGACAAAAATGGGCATAATGCTAGCTTGGCCAATTCAACCTGTGAAAAATACAAAAACAGGGGCATGACTACTTCCCCCAAAGACCAGAAGGTATCTTCAAATAATAGAGTCATTTTCAATACTAACTTCAATGATCAGTTTCAGGCTATAGGTAAAATTCTCAAAAAGCATCAGTCAATTTCTCCCCAAATTAAAGAAAGTTTTGTCTGACAAACCTTATGTAGTGTTTAGGTAGGTAGCAAAAACATTAAGAATATTGTAGAGCCAAGCAAATTAAAAAACAACAGAACTATGATTAGTGACATGCCTAAAATTCCAGGACATCAATGGCACCTACCAGTGAAGGAAACAGAAGTGTAAAGCATGTAAGTTTAATACATGTGGTTCAGATGGCAAAAAAAATATATGACAACTACTGTATATATTACATAAAATATATCACAAAACTTTATTTCCTGCTTTACACAGTTTGTCATTTTCAAGGTTTGCCCTTGTGATCTGATTTATGTTGGAAGAACGGTTTGGGCAAAGTGTGAGGCCTCGTACACACGATCAAATCTGTCTGCTGGAAACGGTCTGCTAGACCGTCCCAGCAGACAGATTCGATCGTGTGTACGGCCGAGCCAACGGATTTGGCCACCCGACAGATTTCAAAGCATGCTTTGAAATCTATCGGGTGGGAATCCGTCCGCCCGACATGTCTGCTGGTTAGTACACTTACCAGCAGACATGTCGTCTCGCACCGCCGCCGCCGAATGGATTCGGCGCATGCGCGGAAGTGTTTTACTACCTGGTGCAGTGACGTGGCGGCGTCAACGTCACCAACACGTCAGCGCGCCATCTGCTGGCGGGGATTTTGGTTTGCTCGTGTGTACACACGAGCAAACCAAAATCCTATCAGACAGATTTGTTCAAATCGGTCGGTCCGACCGATTTGAATAAATAGATTGCCTCGTGTGTACGAGGCCTAATAGGTTTGGAGAACACTGGCACCTAATTGAGGACTTGAGGCTCAATTAGGGTCACATGAACAATCACAGATATTTAGTCTGGCAATACAGGAGCGCGAAAGTGGGATCATCTCTGTTTTTTTTCTGTACCATGTGATAACTATAGCCAATCACAGCAATCACAATAGTAAAACACTGAGTCATGAATAAAAGCCATTTGTGACAGTTAAAGCAATTGCTTTTACAGTGATTGTCACTTACAAGCAATTACAGTGTTAAAAAAAAATCCAGATCACCTTCCCAGACTAGAACATTGTTACTATGGTGACACTGCACTACTCTGGTGACTGTATGAAAAAAATTGCAGAAAAAATAAAACTGAAAAAGTTATATATACAGTATAGGGCCAGATTCAGAAAGATTTGCCTAAGTTTCCGCGGGCGTAGGATATCTCAGACACACAACGCCGCCGTAACTTACAGAGGCAGGTACTGTATTCAGAAAGAATTTACACCGTAAGTTACATTGGCGTAGTGTAAATGGGCTAGCGTGAGCGCGCGTAATTCAAAGTAGCCAGGCAGTGGGCGTGTTGGAGAAAAATGAGCCGTGACCCCATGCAAATGAGGGTCTGAACGAACAGCGCATGCGCCGTCCGTGGACGTATCCCAGTGCGCATGCTCCAAAATCACGTCACAAATACTCAATGCTTTCGACATGAACGTAACTTACGCACAGCCCGATTTGTGTACGACTTACGTAAACAACGTACAATCTGACGCTGTTCCGATGTCCATACTTAACATTGCCTGCGCTTCATATAGCAGGGGTAACTTTACGCCGGTCGAACGCCTTACGTAAAAGACGTATATCAATATGCCGGGCGCAACTACGTTTCTGAATCGGCGTATCTAGCTCATTTCCATATTTTTAATGGCCACACCGAATGCGTCCAGCGTAACTATGCGCCCACTATACGCCGGCGTAGGCAAGTTACGTCGGACGGCTGAAGCCATGTTTTTCGGCGTATCTTGCATTCTGAATCGGCGTAAAGATGCGATGGCGCACATTTGAAATTACGGCGGCGTATCAGGAGATACGCCGGCATACAATCTTTCTGAATCTGGCCCCTAGTATCTCACAAAAGTGAGTACACCCCTCACATTTTTGTAAATATTTTTTTTACTGTATATCTTTTTATGTGACAACACTGAATAAATAACACTTTGCTACAATGTAAAGTAGTGAGTTTACAGCTTGTATAACAGTGTAAATTTGTTGTCCCCTCAAAATAACTCAACACACTAATGTCTAAAACTCTGGCAAAAAAGTGAGTATACCCCTAAGTGAAAATGTCCAAATTGGGCCCAATTAGCCATTTTTCCTTCCTGATGTCATGTGACTCGTTAGTGTTACAAGGTCTCAGATGTGAATGAGGAGCAGGTGTGGTAAATTTGGTGTTATCGCTCTCACACTCTCATACTGGTCACTGGAAGTTCAACATGGCACCTCATGCCAAAGAACTCTGAGGATCTGAAAAAAAGTATTGTTGCTCTACATAAAGGTTGCTAAGACTCTAAAACTGAGCTGCAGCACAGTGGCCAAGACCATATAGCAGTTTAGCAAGATAGGTTCCACTCAGATCAGGCCTCCCCATGGTCGACCAAAGAAGTTGTGTACACGTGCTCAGCGTCATATCCAGAGGTTGACTTTGGGAAATAGACGTATAAGTGCTGCCAGCATTGCTACAGAGGTTAAAGAAGTTGGGGTCAACCTGTCAGTGCTCAGACAATACGCCACATGCGGCATCAAATTGGTCTGCATGGCTGTCATCCCAGAAGGAAGCCTTTTCTAAAGATGATGCACAAGAAAGCACGCAAACATTATAGCAAAGTGTGAAATAAAAAGATATAATAAAATATTTACAAAAATGTGAGGGGTGTACTCACTTTTGTGAGATACTGTATATATGTCATTTACAACAATGATTGGTATACTTAAAGCAGAGTTCCGCTGGGTAAAAAATAAATAAAAGTCAGCAGCTACAAATACTGTAGCTGCTGACTTTTAATATAAGGACACTTACCTGTCCAGGAAGCCTGCAATGTCGGCACCAGAAGCCGACCCGTCCCTCGGCTCCAAGTGCAGATGCCGGCATCCTTACTAAGGGAAACAGCAAGTTAAAGGGGTTGTAAACCTTCTTACTTTTTCACCTTAATGCATCATATGCATTGAGGATCAGTGCCATTCTGTGCGAAACGAACTGCACAGTGGAGGTAAGTGTGACATGTTTGCTATTATTTTTTTTTTACTCTTTTTAAAACCTGAACCTTGCACATTACAGTGATCTCTTTCCCTGGAAGTGGAAGCAGATACCTGGAGAGGCGGAGGAATACGATCCATTGAAGTTCCAATTCTTACTTCTAATATGCTCCAAATCAAAATAATATAATTTTATGTTATACAGAATGACTATTGCACCAGTAGATACTGAAATCATGATTATACCTTTAACCACTTGCTTACTGGGCACATATACCCCCTTCTTGCCCAGGCAAAATTTCAGCTTTCGGCACTGCGTCGCTTTAAATTAAAATTGCACAGTCGTGCGACGTGCCTCCCAAACAAAATTGACGTCCTTTTTTCCCACAAATAGAGCTTTCTTTTGGTGGTATTTGATAACTTCTGCGTTTTTTTTTTTTGCGCTATAAACAAAGAAAATTTTGAAAAAAAACACAATATTTTTTCTTTTTGCTATAATAAATATCCAATTAAAAAAAAAAAAAAAAAAAATTTCTCACTTTAGGCCGATATGTATTCTACATATTTATGGTAAAAAAAAATCGCAATAAGCGTATAGTGATTGGTTTGCGCAAAAGTTATAGGGGCTACAAAATAGGGGATAAAATTCTGCCATTTTTTTTATTATATATTTTTTTACTATTAATAAAGCGATCTGTGAATTTTGTCAGGACTGCGATATTGCGGCGGACACATCAGACACTTTTGACACATTTTTGGGACCATTCACATTAATACAGCGAACAGTACTATAAAAATGCATTGATTACTGTATAAATGTGACTGGCAGGGAAGGGGTTAACACTAGGGGCGAGGAAGGGGTTAAATGTGTATCCTGGGTGTGGGTGTGTTCTAACTGTGTGGAGGGTAGGAATGAGCGTTGCGTTCGACTCGAACCCATGTTCGAATCGAACATTGGCTGTCCGATTGTTCGTCGAAATTCGAACAAAACGGGTCGTTCGCGCCAAATTCGAGTGACGCGTCACGGCCCATAATTCACTGCGGCATTGCGCGCTAATAATTGGCAAAGCATGCACTATGACCCGCATGCTTGGCCAATCATGCATGCTTGGCCAAACACAGCACGCAAAAAACGGAGAGCAATAATTGGCCAAAGCCGGGGTGGCTTTGGTCAATTATGGCTCAGGGCTTTAGCACACGCCCCACACTATAAAAGGCCGCCTACTTGTAGTTGACTGCACTTGTGCTGTATAGTTTGCACCTAAACGTACTTGGTGTTTACTGCACTTCTGCTGTATAGCTTGCACCTAAACCTACTTGGTGTATACTGCACTTGTGCTGTATAGTTTGCACCTAAACGTAACAGGTGTTTACAGCACTTGTGCTGTATAGTTTGCACCTAAACCTACTTGGTGTATACTGGACTTGTGCTGTATAGTTTGCATCTAAACGTACCAGGTGTTTACTGCACTTGTGCTATATAGTTTGCACCTAATTGTACTTGGAGTTACTGCACTTGTGCTGTAAAGTTTGCACCTAAACATACTTGGTGTTTACTGCACTTCTGCTGTATAGCTTGCACCTAAACCTACTTGGTGTATACTGCACTTGTGCTGTATAGTTTGCACCTAAACGTACCCGGTGTTTACAGCACTTGTGCTGTATAGTTTGCACCTAAACCTACTTGGTGTATACTGGACTTGTGCTGTATAGTTTGCATCTAAACGTACCAGGTGTTTACTGCACTTGTGCTATATAGTTTGCACCTAATTGTACTTGGAGTTACTGCACTTGTGCTGTAAAGTTTGCACCTAAACATACTTGGTGTTTACTGCACTTCTGCTGTATAGCTTGCACCTAAACCTACTTGGTGTATACTGCACTTGTGCTGTATAGTTTGCACCTAAACGTACCAGGGGTGTTTACAGCACTTGTGCTGTATAGTTTGCACCTAAACCTACTTGGTGTATACTGGACTTGTGCTGTATAGTTTGCATCTAAACGTACCAGGTGTTTACTGCTTTGGTGCTATATAGTTTGCACCTAATTGTACTTGGAGTTACTGCACTTGTGCTGTAAAGTTTGCACCTAAACATACTTGGTGTTTACTGCACTTGTGCTGTATAGTTTGCGCCTAAACGTACCAGGTGTTTACTGCACTTGTGCTGTATAGTTTGCACCTAAACGTACCAGGTGTTTACTGTAATTGTGCTGTATAGTTTGCACCTAAACGTACTTGGAGGTTACTGCACTTGTGCTGTATAGTTTGCACCTAAACGTACTTGGTGTTTACTGCACTTGTGCTGTACAGTTTGCACCAATATGTACCAGGTGTTTACTGCACTTGTGCTGTATATTTTGCACCTAAACATACTTGGAGGTTACTGCACTTGTGCTGTATAGTTTGCACCTAAACGTACTTGGTGTTTACTGCACGTGTGCTGTATAGTTTGCACCTAAACGTACCAGGCGTTTACTGCACTTGTGCTGTATAGTTTGCACCTAAACGTACTTGGAGGTTACTGCACATGTGCTGTATAGTTTGCACCTAAAGCTACTTGGTGTATACTGCAAGTGTACTCATTAGTTTGCACATAAAGCTACTTGGTGTGTACTCCACGTGTCCTCTGCAGTTTGCACCTAAAGCTACAAGGTGTGTGTACTGATTTTGTCCTCTGCAGGCCATTATAATGTTTGTAAGATCAACAAAGAGAGGCAGAGAGTCACAAGAGCAAGCAGGCTCTGCATCTAGAGGCAACAGTGCTGGTGGTGGACACGGTGCATCCTCTTCAGCACGTGGCCATTGCACACGCTCATCCTTCTTTTTGAGAGCTGGCCTTGTTGAGCCTCAACATGCAGACAAATTGGTAGAGTGGATGACCAAGCCATCCTCATCCTCCTTATCCTCTCTCACCCAGGCTCAGGGTACTTTGTCTGGCAAATTAGCTGCCAAGGCGTCCTCTTCCCTTTGCTCAATGGCATCACTTACTCCTTCCCTAGTCCCACAATGTCCTCCTGAGAAGTCCCCCGAACTGTTTCAACACAGCATTGGGTACATCCTGCCTGAAGATGCGCAGCATTTTGAAGGCTCCGATGATGGAACACAGATAGAGGAAGGCAATAATGTAAGCCCAGAGAGAGGGAGTGGCCGAGAGGGACAGCAATCTGGCAGTCATGTTCCCCCAGCTGCAGCATACTGCCAGGTTTTCGACAGTGATGAGGAGGGAGGGGATGATGAGGTCACGGACTACTTGGGTGCCTGATAGGAGAGAGGAGGAGGAGGAGGAGGAGGAGGCACAGGCACATCTCCAAAGGGGCAGGATGCCCTCCAGGGCAAAGGTGAAGGGCAGTACACAACTGCATTACATCGCAGAGCTACGCCTGTGCAGGGCGCTGTTGTGTCTCAGCGTTACTGCAAAAGTTCTTTGGTGTGGGCCTTTGAGACATGTGCATCAGATCGCACCATTGCTATTTGCAACATATGTCTCAAGCGTATCTCGCGTGGCCAAAACATCACCCGCTTGGACACCACATGCTTAACCAGACATATGTTTATCGTGCCATGCAGTTAGTTGGCAAGCATACCTGAAAGAACCACACCAAAGAACAAAGCGGACCCCCCTTGCCCCTCATCAGCTGGGATCTCCAACCCCACTATACCCTCAGTCCTCTCAGAAGCCTGTACTGATAGGCATGAAGGTGAAAATTTAGGTGTGTCACAACCTAGTAGTACATGCGGACAATCTACTATCGGTATACCAATGTCAGATTGTACCAGCCAAATTTCCCTGCCTCAGCTGCTGCAGCACCGAAAGAAGTACTCTCCCAGCCAGCCACATGCCCAGCAGTTGAATGCTAGCTTAGCAAAATTGCTAGCACTTCAACTGCTGCCTTTTCAGTTGGTAGATTCTGCCCCCTTCCGTGAGTTTGTGGAATGTGCGGTACCTCAGTGGCAAGTTCCCAAACGCCACTGTTTCTCACGGAAGGCGATTCCGGCTCTCTACCGCCATGTGGAAGGCAATGCCTCGCTGGACAGGGCGGTCAGTGGTAAGGTGGATATTACCACTGACTCATGGTCCAGCAGGCATGGACAGGGACGTTACCTCTCTTTCACGGCACATTGGGTGACTCTGCTGGCAGCTGGGAAGGACGCAGGGCAAGGTACAGTAGTGTTGAAGGTTGTTCCGCCACCACGCCTCCAAAACACCACTACAGGTTGTGACACACCTCTCTCCTCCACTCCCTCCTCTTCTTCTTCCTCTGTGGCCTCTTCCTGTGCTGATGTGTTCTTGGAACCAGCCGTGCTCCGTAGGCGTACAAGGGGCTACGCAGGAATGCAGGCAAAGAGATGCCATGCGGTGCTAGAGCTGGTGTGCTTGGGAGATAGGAGCCACACTGGGGCCGATGTTCTGTCAGCTTTGCAGGGGCAGGCTCAGAGGTGGTTGGCGTCATGCCAGCCTAAGCCTGGAATGGTGGTTAGCGACAATGGCACCAACCTCCTCTCTGCCCTGCGACAGGGACAACTGATCCATGCGCCCTGTTTTGCTCATGTCCTGAATTTGGCGGTGCAGCGGTTCTTGGGCAGGTACCCCGGCTTACAGGATATCCTAAAGCAGGCCAGGAAAGTCTGTGTGCATTTCCGAAGGTCATATAATGCCACTGCTCGGCTGACAGAAGGGAATACAACCTGCCCAAGAACCGCCTAATCTGTGACATGCCCACCAGATGGAACTCTACATTGGCCATGCTGCAGCGGCTGCACACGCAGCAGAGGGCCATCAATGAGTACCTGCGCCAATATGGCAGCCAAACTGGGTCAGGGGAGCTTGTTTTTTTCCCCATGCCAGTGGGCCTTGATCAGGGATGCATGCACTGTCCTGTAACCATTTGAGGAGCAGTGACAGTGCATGCATCAGTGAGACTGTCCCTCCACAGGGGCGTGTAATTACAATTCTTGATCTAATATTTCACAGCAGGGTGTTCCAGTGCCCACCAAGACTAACTTTGAGGGCTTACAGTGTTGTGGCAACACCAACACCTAGGGTCCAAATTTCTGCAGAGTATATACGTCAGGCCCCTACTTTCAAACATCCAACTAACAAACGACTCCTACTTGCGAACGGAAGGAGACAACAGGAAGTGAGAGGAAATCTACCCCTAGGAAGGGAAATTCTCTTCTGTAAAAGGTGTCTCCTGTCCACTGATGCTTTATCACCAATCCTTGTTTCACCAAAATAAAAAAAAAAAAAATGGTTTGTCATTGGGACAGAAAGTGAAGTAAATCTTCTGAACAGATGCACACAGACAGCAAAACAAATGTTACAGGGTGATAATAACCTTTTCAGAAAAGCTTAAAAAAATATTTTATGGCTGAAGCTACACTTTAAAGAAGTACCAGTTGAAAATTACAACAGATTCTACTTAACAACAAACCTACAGTCCCTGTCTTGTTTGCACCACCTGTATACTGCTGTACAAAGTAAATAGGGCCAAAGGGGCTTGTAATGACCTGGGGGGAGTGGTGGCGGGGAAACCCATGCTATTTTTTCAGTGATTTTTATCCATATTGCAGGGACCAAACATTACATTAAAGCCGCAAGCAGTCTTAAATTACTTTTTTCTTATAGTAGTCTCATTTTGTGCAGGGACAGTTCTAAACACATGCCACTACTATAGAGACACCAAGCAGGTACGATATTTTAAGGAATTTTTCATTTTTTTTTCACTTTAAGCATCATTAAAATCGCTGCTCCAGAAAAAACGCCTATTTTTAAAACTTTTTTTTCCATTGATACATGTTCCCTGGGGCAAGACCCAGGTCCCCAAACCCGTTTTCTGACAATAACTTGTATATTGGGCTTTAAAATTATGACTTTTGAATTCGAACGTTCGAGTCCTATTGACGTCAATGGGGTTCGATACGTTCGCCGCGAACGTGAGGTCCATTCGAAGGTTTTGGTGCGAACCGAACACTGGGGTGTTTGGCTCATCCCTAGTGGAGGGGGACTGACTGGGGGAGGTGACCGCTGGCACATGCGTCCCCCAGTGGCCGGAGAACGTGAGGACGACAAAAGATGTCCTCCTGGATTTATAGAGCCACCTTGAGGCCATCTTTTGACTATGGCCCGGGGCTCAAGTAGTTAAAATGGAATATGATTTACATTATTTTAATGACTTATAATTAGGGATGAGCCGAACACCCCCGGGTTTGGTTTGCACCAGAACGTTCGAACAGACCGCGGGTTCACACGAATATTTCGAACCCCATTGAAGTCTATAGGACCCGAACGTTCGAATTCAAAAATGGTCGTTTTAAAGACCAAAATTCAATTAAATGTTGGAAAACGTCGTTCAGAACCCGGGTCTTGCCCCAGGGAACATGTATCAATGGAAATTTTTTTTTTAAAAGCGGACTTTTTTCAGGAGCAGCCATTTTAATGATGCTTAAAGTGAAAAAAAAAATCCTATAAATATAACACCTGCTGGGTGTCTATAGTAGTGGCACGTGTTTAGAAATGTCCCTGCACAACATGAGAGGACTGTAAAAAAAAAGTAATTAATGCTACTTGCGCAAGTTCTGTGTGGCAACATTATGTCGAATATTTTAGCGGTGGTGGGGGGCCATTATTGTTTTGTGAAAGAAAATTTTTGGTATATAACAGCACAGGTGCGGTGACACTAACTGCGCACAGATGGTATATTACAGCACACGTACAGTGACACTAACTGCGCTCAGGTGGTATATAACAGCACAGGTGCGGTGACACTAACTGCGCTCAGGTGGTATATAACAGCACACGTACAGTGACACTAACTGCACTCAGGTGGTATATAACAGCACAGGTGCAGTGACACCAAATGAGCTCAGGTGGTATGTAACAGCACAGGTTCGGTGACACTAACTGAGCTCAGGTGGTATATTACAGCACACGTACAGTGACACTAACTGCGCTCAGGTGGTATATAACAGCACAGGTGCGGTGACACCAAATGAGCTCAGGTGGTATATAACAGCACAGGTGCGGTGACACTAACCCGCTCAGGTGGTATATTACAGCACACGTACAGTGACACTAACTGCGCTCAGATGGTATATAACAGCACAGGTGCGGTGACACTAACTGCGCTCAGGTGCTATATAACAGCACACGTACAGTGACACTAACTGCGCTCAGGTGGTACAGTATATAACAGCACAGGTGCGGTGACCCCAAATGTGCTCAGGTGGTATGTAACAGCACACGTGCGGTGACACCAAATGCGCTAGGGTGGTATGTAACAGCACACGTGCGGTGACACCAAATGCGCTAAGGTGGTATGTAACAGCACACGTGCGGTGACCCCAAATGCGCTCAGGTGGTAGGTAACAGCACACGTGCGGTGACCCCAAATGCGCTAAGGTGGTATGTAACAGCACACGTGCGGTGACCCCAAATGCGCTAAGGTGGTATGTAACAGCACACGTGCGGTGACCCCAAATGCACTCAGGTGGTATGTAACAGCACACGTGCGGTGACCCCAAATGCGCTCAGGTGGTATGTAACAGCACACATGCGGTGACCCCAAATGCGCTAGGGTGGTATGTAACAGCACACGTGTGGTGACCCCAAATGCGCTCAAGTGGTATGTAACAGCACACGTGCGGTGACCCCAAATGCGCTAAGGTGGTATGTAACAGCACACGTGCGGTGACCCGAAATGCGCTAAGGTGGTATGTAACAGCACACGTGCGGTGACCCCAAATGCGCTCAGGTGGTATGTAACAGCACACGTGCGGTGACCCCAAATGCGCTCAGGTGGTATGTAACAGCACACGCACAGTCAGAGCGACTGCGTTTCTGTGCAATTCAATAGCTCACTTGCATTAACAGCAACTGCCTTTCTGTGAAAATAAATAGCACACGTGCAGTAACAGTTAATGCGTCTATGTGCAATTAACTAACACGTGTACACTAACACGTTAGAGCATCAAGCACAATCTCCTGCCTGACAGATACTAATAGCAGAACTAGCTAAGCTATACAGTTTATAAATATATTGACAACTCCTAGGGATGTCAATATATTCTCTACAAACTGTACATTTAACTATACTAACTAGTAGCCTCCCTGATCTATCTATCTATCTATCTATCTAAGTATGTGAAAAGACACTGTGGGCCAGATTCACAGAGCGATTACGCCTGTCTAACTGGTGTTAGACTGGAGTAATTTCAAATTACGCGCGTTTTTTAGCTAGTCGGAAAGCTCAAACCATTAATAGACGGCTGCGGGCTTCAATTCGACTGGATTACGTGTTCGTACGCCTTCGGATCTACGCTGCAATAAAATTGCGGCCACTGGGTGGACTTCCCGTCGTTTTTCGCGTCGGGGTATGTTAATGAGCTTTTGCCGGCGATCCCAGAAATTACGATCTTCAATCGCAATCTTACGGCACCTTTAGTCATCTTTTTTTTACGTAACACTATACCAGCTTTTTGCTGGTCTAATATTAGACAGCCCATGTTAAGTATGGCCGTCGTTCCCGCGTCGAATTTCTACGTTTTCCGACGTCCTTTATTATTTTTTACGTAAGTCGTCCGGGAATAGGAATGTTCGTAAACGCCACTACTCAAACAACGAATGACGTAACGACGTAATTTCGCGCAATGCACGGCGGGAAATTTCTGAACAGAGCATGCGCAGTTCGATCGCCACGGGGACGCGCTTAATTTAAATGCTTCACGCCCCCCAATCGCGTATTTCGATTACGCGGCGAGAAATAGACTACGCCGCCGTAGCGTACGGGCAAAAATCTACCAGGATTCGGTGTAGAGCCTGGTGAAATACGGCAGCGTAGAGTATTTCGATTACGCAGCGCAATATTAAGTGTATCTGAATGTGGCCCTGTGTATCTATCTATCTATCTCTCTCTCTCTCTGTCTGTCTCACTTCTCTAAGCAAGCCAGAACACACAACACGAGGCCGCCCGGGAGGTAGCCTTTTATAGTGTGGGGCGTGTGCTAAAGCCCTGAGCCCTAATTGGCCAAAGCACCCAGGCTTTGGCCAATTAGGTCTCTTCGTTTTTTGGGCGCTGTGATTGGCCAAGCATGCGGGGTCATGGTGCATGCTTGGCCAATCATCAGCGCGCAACGCCGCAGTGAATTATGGGCTGTTGTGCGTCATTCGAATTTGGGCGAACGACCCGATTTGTTCGTTTTCGACGAACGATCGAACAGCCGATGTTTGATGCGAACATGTGTTCTCATCGAACGCGAAGCTCATCCCTACTTATAATCATATACTGTACATTTTGAATATATAGGGAATAGAATAGGATACAGTTGTATTCAAAATTATTCAACTCCCACTGAAATTGATTGTTTTGGCCAGTTTGACATTGATTTTGATCATTCAGTCATCCTGCTTACGATTAAATCAAAGAGGCACGTGTAGGTCAGACAAATATAACATAACATTTATAATGAAATAACCACAAATGTCTTTTCTGTGCTCACATCATTATCAGTTTTATTCAACCCCCAAGTGACATTCAATCTTAGTACTTAGTACAACATCCTTTTACAGTTATAACAGCTTTTAAACGTGAATCATAGCTTGACACAAGTGTCTTGCAGCGATCTATGGGTATCTTCGCCCATTCGTCATGGGCAAAAGCCTCCAGTTCAGTCACATTCTTAGGCTTGCGCACTGCAACTGCTTTCTTTAAGTCTCACCAGAGGTTCTCAATCGGATTTAAGTCTGGTGACTGCGATGGCCACTCCAAAATGTTCCAGCCTTTAATCTGCAACCATGCTCTAGTGGACTTGGGGGTATGCTTGGGATCATTGTCCTGTTAAAAGGTCCAACGTCTCCCAAGCCTCAGGTTTGTGACGGACTGCAATACATTTATCATCCAATATCTCCTGGTACTGAAGAGAATTCATGGTACCTTGCACACGCTGAAGCTTCCCTGTCCCTGCAGAAGCAAAACAGCCCCAAAGCATGATTGACCCCCCCGCCATGCTTCACAGTAGGCAAGTGTTCTTTTCTTCATAGGCCTTGTTCTTCCTCCTCCAAACATAGCGTTGATCCATGGGCCCAAACAGTTCTAATTGTGTTTCATCAGTCCACAGAACACAATCCCAAAACTTCTGTGGTTTGTCCACATGACTTTTGGCATACTTCTTATTCTTTGGAGACAGCAAGGAGGTGCGCCTGGGAGTTTTGGCATGGAGGCCTTCATTACGCAGTGTGCGCCATATTGTCTGAACAGAAACTTCAGTACCCACATCTGACAAATCTTTTCTCAGTTCCTCAGCAGTCACACAGGGACTTTTCTCCACTCTACGCTTCAGGTAGCGCACAGCAGTCAAAGTCAGCATCTTCTTTCTGCCACGACCAGGTAGCGTTTCAACAGTGCCCTTTGCCTTGATTTTGCGAATGATGCTTCCTATGGTGTCTCTTGGTATGTTTAACATCTTTGCTATCTTCTTATAGCCATTGCCCTTTCTGTGAAGAGTAATCACCTCTTCTCTTGTCTTCCTGGACCATTCTCTTGACTTCACCATGTTTGTAACCACACCAGTAAATGTCTAAAAGGAGCCGAGTATCACAGTCATTTTAAAGCTGCCTAATTGGTGCTTATTAGGCTTTATTGCTGCTCCCTGACATCCACAGTTGTTTTCAATACCTGATTGAAAACCCTTCAATGAACCTTTGTTCTTCAGAGTGGTAGTCTTTAAGGGGTTGAATAATTGTGTAAATGAAGATTTCACAAAATAAACATTTACTACTGTATTACAAAATCAATTGATGTCATTTTAGTTGCATATGGTTCTTTAAGAAGTACTTGTAGGATTTCATTCTGAATACAATTACAAATGTACACTAAATTCCCTAAAACCCTTTACAACATTGGGGGGTTGAATAATTTTGAATACAACTGCATGAACCACAATGATGATAAAAAACTGGGACCAATAGCTGTCAACATAAAAAAGTGTTCTTCCGGAAGGTTTTTACGGATTCCCTCTATCTATTGCATAAATGCACAAAAAAAGTCCGCGCTCATGGGTATCTACAAATCAAATAAAGCCCAATATAGTTGGGAGTAAATGAAAATATCAAAAGATTAAAAATTTAAATATTGGTAAAAAAATTATTTATTAAAGATCAACTCTACAAATATAAGGAAGTCCTTATCAGATAGTTCCGTGCAAAGTTATATGCAAAGCTGTAAAGCTAGATTGCCATATGAACAGTGTACAAATGATGTGATTTTCCACAGACAGTCACTTCACAATTCATGGGGTTAAAACTCCCTGGGTTCAATACACATGCCATCATATGGAGGAAATACCGACAGTACCTTAGGAGCAGATGGTAGACTGACAGTAATGTGGGAATAGCCGTCCGACCTTCAGCAAGTGCCTGGCATCAGACAATCCACACGACCAAAGTGTCACCGCAGAGCAGGAAAGGCGGAACCATCCGACAGATCCTGCAGCCGGGGACACAACGCGATAAGGTCTTGGAGGACGTACGCTCGTTCCGTTCGATCGTGTTGACGTCACACGTCTGAGACGCCGCTCTACGTTCAGAACAGTAGAGCAAGGATGTAGTAGACGCCCTCTGGTGGAGGATCCATAGACTGCACGTTCCCAATGTAACGTAGTGAAGGCTGCCAGCGGGAAATACAAATGTGATGAAGCTGATCTTGCAAAGTTAAAAGATGGGTGAAATTCCCATAAATCAGGGGATCAGGGGTGGGGGGGGGGTGGTTTAAGAGCCTTGACGACGCGTTTCACGCTTCCAATCGCTTTTTCAAAGTCAAGTATGTGTGGCTTGTACAGGGAATTAAATAGTCTAAGATAAGGGGAGGGGTAATGTTAACAGGAAGAGGAAATGGATACGAGTGGGCATGTCCAAAGAGACCGAAAGCTTTAACCACTTCCAAGACAAAAATAGTTAAAAATACACATAAAATATAAATATATATATAATATATAATAAAAATGAATATAAAAAAAGATAAAAATAAAAACAAAAACAAAAGTAAAAACTAAGAATCATATAGAGTATATATAGTTATAAAATTAAAAAGCGAGTACTCTTCTTTAGACTTCACTTTATGGGCAAAGAAAAAAAGCAGGTATTAACTATTAATTAATTAGGTGTTAAATATTCTATGTGCAACAAAAAGGGACAGCAATGGGTGCAAATTTTGCTCCTGTCTATGCTAACCTCACCATTGGTCATTGGGAGGAAGAGAATATTTGGCAGAAAAACCCCTTTGCTGAACACATAGTCTATTATGGACGCTACATCGATGATGTTGTGCTTATTTGGAGTGGGACCCCTGATGATTTTTCTTCTTTTCTCTCTCACTGTAATAATAATACATTTAGTTTAACATTTACACATGTATTAGATCCTCGAGAATTAGTGTTTCTGGATTTGGTCCTAACCAATGAGTTAGATAGGATTATCACCAAAAACCATACAAAGCCTACTAACGGTAATTCGTACCTCCATTATAAGAGCTGCCATCATCCAGTCTGGAAGAATAACATTCCTAAAGGTCAGTTTAATAGATTAAAAAGAAATTGTACCAAAAAGGAGGATTACGTTGATTTAAGTAGGTTAATGCAGAGAAAATTTGAAGAAAAGGGATATCCGAAAGAACTTATTAACGAAGCATTGTGTTTCTTTTTTATAACCTACCTCTACTAATAAATTACCTAAGAAACAACAAGATAATGCTTGTGCCATTAGATTTGTGTCTACCTTTAATGATAGATACAGGTCTGTGACTAACATTATCAAAAAACATTTCAAGATCCTTCACTTAGACCAAAGATTGGCCCCAGTGCTTCCTGCCATACCTTAAGTTACTTTTCGAAAAGCCCGAACTATTAAAAACATCTTGGCCCCTAGCAAAATTGAAAATAAGCCCTCGGGTTCTCCTTTGGATATAAGAACCTATTTTAATGACAGGAAGGGCTTATTTCAGTGTAAGAAAAGGGCATGATTAACCTGCCAGTTTATTATACACGGCACTGACAGAATGACCATGCGTTCTGGCAAGAAATACATTATCAAGCAATTCATTACATGCTCAACAGAATTTGTTATATATGTATTACGTTGCCCGTGTGGCCTTTTTTATGTAGGCCATACAATAAGAGCACTACGTGCCAGAATTGGTGACCACCGTCGTCTTATAAAGAAGGGATGCACGGAGCATAGTGTACCACGACACTTCAATCATTATCATAATACAGATTTCAAATTTTTGGAGGTGTTCGTGATTGAGCACATCCCTAAAGGCACCCTCACGACCAATGAGAGATTTTCCCTCCTTTGCAGAAGGGAAGTCTTTTGGATATTTATGCTTGACTCGCTGGCCCCCAAAGGGTTAAACGAAGAAATTGAAACCAGCACCCTTATTTAATATTTAACACCTAATTAATTTATAGTTAATACCTGCTTTTTTTCTTTGCCTATAAAGTGAAGTCTAAAGAAGAGTACTCGCTTTTTAATTTTAATTTTATAACTATATATACTCTATATGATTCTTAGTTTTTACTTTTTTTTTTAAATCTTTTTTTATATTCATTTTTATTATATATTATATATATATTTATATTTTATGTGTATTTTTAACTATTTTTGTCTTGGAAGGGGTTAAAGCTTTCGGTTTCTTTGGACATGCCCACTCGTATCCATTTCCTTTTCCTGTTAACATTACCCCTCCCCTTATCTTAGACTATTTAATTCCCTGTACAAGCCACACATACTTGACTTTGAAAAAGCGATTGGAAGCGCGAAACGCGTCGT
Source organism: Rana kukunoris (assembly GCA_029574335.1). NCBI lineage: Eukaryota > Metazoa > Chordata > Amphibia > Anura > Ranidae > Rana > Rana kukunoris. Next base: position 156,756,138 of record CM056050.1, on the reverse strand, counting down.
CAAGGCTCTTAAACCACCCCCCCTGATCCCCTGATTTATGGGAATTTCACCCATCTTTTAACTTTGCAAGATCAGCTACATTGCATTTGTATTTCCCTTTGGCTGCCTTCACTACGTTACATTGGGAACGTGCAGTCTACCAGAGGTCGTCTACTACATCCTTGCTCCACTGTTCTGAACGTAGAGCGGCGTCTCAGACGTGTGACGTCAACACGATCGAACGGAACGAGCGTATGTCCTCCAAGACCTTATCGCGTTTGGCCCCAGCTGCAGGATCTGTCAGATGGTTCCGCCTTTCCTGCTCTGCGGTGACACTTCGGTCGTGTGGATTGTCTGATGCCAGGCACTTTAAGGTCGGACGGCTATTCCCATATTACTGCCAGTCTACCATCTGCTCCTAAGGTACTGTCGGTATTTCCTCCATATGATGGCATGTGTTATGAACCCAGGAGGTTTAACCCCATGAATTGTGAAGTGACTGTCTGTGGAAAATCACATCATTTGTACACTGTTCATATGACAATCTAGCTTTACATATAACTTTGCACGGAACTATCTGATAAGGACTTCCTTATATTTGTAGAGTTGATCTTTAATAAATGGATTTTTTACCAATATTTTAATTTTTAATCTTTTGATATTTTCATTTAGTCCCAACTATATTGGGCTTTATTTGATTTGTAGATACCCATGAGCCTGGACTTTTTTGGTGTATTTTCTGTGTGTTGGATACTTCCGGGTACTGTGATTCCCGCAGCGCTGGACTATCTACTCCACACCTTACATACGAATTACATCAGGGTTATCTGTATTCACATCTAGCGCCAGTGATTTTTTTTGTGTATCTATTGCATAAATGTATTAACTTGTCTATGCCTTTGATTAGCTAGTCTATTAAGACTCTGATAAGCACAATGATATAAGGTTAGCTATGAAAACAAACACCTCTGCTTAGTAAAACAATATTACATTTATTTCCCAAGAAAATAGGAATATGCCAACATCAAACATTAACGTAAAACATACAGAGCATATAACGACCGAACATCACATATACTTATCACATCCTCTAGACATGGTCTCATCAGCTGTGCTTAAGTTGATATCAGAAAAAGCTATTAGGCTCAGGCAAAAGCCAGCAGCGAAAGAGGCCGATCTCTCTTCTGTGTGTATTTTTTACACATTCACACCCACTCGTATCCACACCCACCTGCCTACTGTCCAATAAGATATTGCTAAGCGGTACTCCTTGCAATATATTATATTGGCCTCTAGGGGAAGCATTGTCCATGTATTGTCTCTATGAGCTCTGGGCCATCTTAGCTAGCCCTTATTGTCTTTGAAGCTTGCTTACAGAGTGGTAATCTTATCATCCTATCCAGACAGGAGCCAGGCCACTTGCTATGCAGATTCTGATATGCTACAAAGTTTTGAATGTAACTTGTTACCTTACAACTTGGGGTCATCTGCCTGTATGAACCAGGAAGCTAAATTCCAGAACTACGATATTAAACCATGTTGTTACAACAGTGATTCATTAAAAAGTTTGGAAATAGCTGAATTCATTATAACCTTTTTATTTCTCATGGGGCTCATTACATATAACAATTAAAAAGATATAATTTTTTCTTCTCCAAAAGTCTAACACCGCGGTGAATTACTTCATTTACCGTATTTATCGCGGTATAACGCGCTCCCGCGTATACCGCGCACCCCCAAAGTGCCCCCCAATCCTGTGGAAAAAAAGTTATTTTGTACTTACAGTTTTGGTGTCTTGCGCGGCGTCCATCGGCGGCCTCGTCGGGTTCGGCGTCCTTCTGCGGCGGGTCCGGTGTCCTCTGCGGCGGGTCCAGTGTCCTCTGCGGTGGGTCCGGCGTCCTCGCGTCCTCCCCGCTCGTTTCCCGCACCGAGTTTTGAATACTGCGCCAGCATATACTGAGCGCAGTACACTCGGGCAGGCTCGGCAACTTTCGCGCTCACGTCCTGTACGTCCAGGACGTGACCGCGGAAGAAGCCGAGACTGGCCGAATATACCCGAGTGTACTGCGCTCGGTATATGCCGGCGCAGTATTCAAAATTCGGCGCGGGAAAGCGGGTATCGGCGTATATCGCGCACCCACGATTTTGCCCTGATTTTCAGGGCAAAAAAGTGCGCGATATACGCCGATAAATACGGTACCTCCTCCCTCTTCCCCCTGCTGCCTTCTGGGAGACACACACAGGTCCCAGAAGACAGCCGGACCATTCATAAAGCGCATGTGCAGTAGGAAACAGGCTGTGAAGCCACAAGGCTTAATTTCCAGTTTCCCTTAGTAAGCATGTCGGTGCTTGCACTCAAAGCTAATGGGTAGGCTTCAGGTGCCCACATCTTGAGCTCCCTGGACAGGTAGGTGAACTAGGTAGCCTTAAGCCATTTCACCCAAATCTTTTGAAACTTGTTTACATGTCCGCTGTTCTAAAAAGTCAGCTGTTCTAATGTCTATTCCCATATTCTTTGCTTGTGCAATCAGTTTTCTAACAAAAAGCAATGTACTACTAAGCCCGGATTTGTTTGGGTTTTCTGGAACCTCTAGATGCCCCAAAATACAAATACATGGATTACATGCATCATTTGTTTTAAAAACAGCATTATTAGAAGACTCTCTTGATATAATGGAAACCAAAAATAGGGTCACCATTCCCATGATCCACACTAAATTGGAGGCGTAGCTACTACAAAGGGTTAAGTATTACACAAAATCTTGCCAAGCTTGGATACACCACTTTCTCCCCCCCCCCCATTTGATGGAAACTTTAGAAATTGCCTACAGAAACGACCATGGACTTGCACTCCCCCCCTTCCTGCCGCCTCCTCTCTTCCTAATGCCTCGTACACACAATTGGAATTTTCGATGGAAAAAGTCCTAAGAAAATTTTTCATCGGATATTCCAACTGTGTGTATGCCACGTCTGACTTTTTCCATCGGAAATTCCGACGGAGCCAGAAAGAGAAAAAATCGAATTCTATCAGAAAATTCTGTTCGTCTGTATGAAACTCCGACAGAAGAAAAAAACATGCATGCTCAGAAACAATTTGACGCATGCTCGGAAGCATTGAACTTCATTTTTTTAGGCTTGTTGTAGTGTTGTATGTCACTTTGTTTTGACCGTTGGAATTTGGTGTGTCCGAGTGTATGCAAGACAGCTTTAACGGAATTCTGTTGGAAAAGAGTTTATTCCGACGGATACTCTGATCATGTGTACAGGGCATAACACCCCCACTCTAATCTATTCTGCCTTTTCTGCTCTTTCGTTCTGCCTTACTACTGTCATGGATAGGTCACTGAGAGACATGCGACTAGGGTGTAAGACTTGTGTATTTTACTTCTAAGAGGTACCTTGGTGTATTTTGTTGCTCGGTCTCTGTGAACCCTAGAAACCTAATAACTTAGTGATCTATAAACCCCCAGACACATATATTTAGGGCCTTGAGAAACAGTTTACCTACCTCTTGCCTGTTTACTTTTAACATTATGGGGTACAAACCATTTGTGTGATCTGTTACACTCCCAGTCCCGGATTTGTTCTATTCACACACCAGATGTATCATGTATTGTTACATTTTCTTTTATGTCTCACATTGATTCCATCATCTGAATGTTTTTTCTCTGACTCTTCTATACCAATAAACAATTTAAACATGAAAAACAGTATTATTATGTTGATCCAATAACTTTCCAGCTTAGGAGATCTCTAAATAAGATGCATTAAATCTTGCAAAGCCTTCCACACCTAGTACAACTTGCACTATCCAAAAGGTTTGGTCGCTTTATATAGTGAATGTGCAGTCCTAAATGGGAAAAAAAGAACTGGGTTATTCTCTGATAGGGTGATATTGCCCTTGGTATCCCTGACCATTCATCCTCTTCGTCATTGCCCAAGTGTTGGGCCCTTATGCCGCGTACACATGATAATTTTTCGTCATTTTTAAAAAACATCCTTTAAAATGATCGTGTGTGGGCTTCACATCGTTTTTCATGTTCTGAAAAACGACCTAAAAAATTTGAACATGATGCATTTTTTCACGTCGTTTTAAAAAATATTGTTTTTCGGGTTGTAAAAAATGATCGTGTGTGGGCTAAAACAAAGGGCCAGATTCACAAAGCACTTACTCCGGAGTATCACGAGTTAGGCACGCATAAGTCTAAAAATGCACACGCTCATCTATGCACCGTATCCCCAAAACGATATACGCCTGAAATCCACATTTTTTAGACCGACGTAATTTGGATAGACCAGCGCAGCGTGCGTGCAAAACTGCACTAGACACACCATTGATTTGCTATGCAAATATGCAAATGAGGGAGATACGCCGATCCACAAAAGTAAGTTTGTGCGGTGCAGTCTACACGATGTGCTTATCAGCTGCACGTCCTGTCTAAAATTAGACCATATAAAAGCAGGTTTAAAATTAGACAATCCGTCTACATGTCAGCAAAAGCAACACCATTAGGGACGAGCTGAGCAGCCACACTTGCAGGACATTAATCTGTATGCCAACATGCCAGGGGCATCCTTGCTCATAGCTATACTACTGACTTTAGATGAGCGCAGAAGGAGGAGGGCACGGAGGAGGGCACGGGAGAAGATCTTTGTCAGGTATATCCGTGGGGTGAGCCCAATGGTAATAGGCCGCCCTTTTGGCTGGAATTAGGGTGCAATTGGAGAGATACCCTGTGTTAATAGGAGGGTAGATGTTGGTTCCTCAGCTTCCACTAATTTCAGTGAAATTGAGTAAAGGTGGATTAATTAGGTCAGGAGCCTGTGCAGAGATTCAAAGTGATAGGTGAAACTCCTGCGCTGAAATGGGTGAAAAGGGATTGGACCGTGGGAAAGGGGCCGTGGGAAAGGGGCACGGGAGGTATACTGCAGCAAACAAAGAATAGGTCTATCCAAATGGACAATAAAAGGTATACAACAAGTGATATTGTTTGCGCTGTGGTGGTGATGCCTAAAGGGTGATGGGAAAGGGGAAGTGAAGTAGTAAACTAGGTGAATACAATAAGTGACAAAAATGTATAAATATGTAGAAAAAATTCTATAAAACACAATGTGAACAAAGTAACAGTAAATAACAGTGACCGTGTCATCTATAAAGATGTGTGGTGGACATAATAGAATGCATGGTCAAACTCAGTCCTGCAGACAAAACCAAATAAAAGAAGAGAGTCCAACTTAATCATGCAACTCGGTGCAGCAAGTGAAATCTGGTGTGAAGTCAAAAGGAGATGTTCCAGCAGCCAAATGAGTGAAGGTGCAATGGAGGATTCCAAAACGTGCAGCCCACACCTCTAGTGATCCTATCAGCTTACCTCAAGGCTATCTGATATAGCCAGAAAGATAGGGCATCAAACTCTTGATGAATGGAAGCCTCAAATCCGATGGTGCATGGAAGGGGAAAGTACAAAAAAACAAACATAGAGTAGTCCTGTCACCACTGGAGGGATTCCTGCTAGCAATCAAAAGATGTGCACTTACACAGAGTGGTGAAAGGGGGTGCCTATCTCCACGAGCAGCGAGCTCGTCAGGTGCTGCTCTGCTGCCGCTGTTTGGCTAGATGTTGATCCGCTGATACTCAAACGATGGTGTTTGAAACAAAAATAGGAGGGCACATCGCATAATACCGCAAAATAAAGATTTAATAAACAAAGCACAAAATAAAAACTCACATAAAGTCAGCTGAGGCGGTCATACATCCACGAGCAGCGAGCTCGTCTACCGTCCGTCAGGTGTAAAGGGTCCAGTGCTCCAATCCCGACGCGTATTCGTCACACCACGTGACTTCATCAGGGGATGCCCTGATGAAGTCACGTGGTGTGACGAATACGCGTGCACATCTTTTGATTGCTAGCAGGAATCCCTCCAGTGGTGACAGGACTACTCTATGTTTGTTTTTTTGTACTTTCCCCTTCCATGCACCATCGGATTTGAGGCTTCCATTCATCAAGAGTTTGATGCCCTATCTTTCTGGCTATATCAGATAGCCTTGAGGTAAGCTGATAGGATCACTAGAGGTGTGGGCTGCACGTTTTGGAATCCTCCATTGCACCTTCACTCATTTGGCTGCTGGAACATCTCCTTTTGACTTCACACCAGATTTCACTTGCTGCACCGAGTTGCATGATTAAGTTGGACTCTCTTCTTTTATTTGGTTTTGTCTGCAGGACTGAGTTTGACCATGCATTCTATTATGTCCACCACACATCTTTATAGATGACACGGTCACTGTTATTTACTGTTACTTTGTTCACATTGTGTTTTATAGAATTTTTTCTACATATTTATACATTTTTGTCACTTATTGTATTCACCTAGTTTACTACTTCACTTCCCCTTTCCCATCACCCTTTAGGCATCACCACCACAGCGCAAACAATATCACTTGTTGTAGGCCCAAAGATTGCTAAAGTAAAATGATCCTATGCTGCTATAAGGATGCCAGTTATGACCGATGCACCCTAAACCATATAAAACAAAGAAAAAAATGTGTCTCTAGAGTCTAATAGGTAGAAATCCCTACTAATGTGGTTGATTACACTAGTAACCACATTAGTAGGGACTCCTACCTATTAGACTCTAGAGACACATTTTTTTCTTTGTTTTATATGATTTAAGGTGCATCGGTCACAACTGGCATCCTTATAGCAGCATAGGATCATTTTACTTTAGCCATCTTTGGGCCTGCTGGCCCGCACAGGCTCCTGACCTAATTAATCCACCTTTACTTAATTTCACTGAAATTAGTGGAAGCTGAGGAACCAACATCTACCCTCTTATTAACACAGGGTATCTCTCCAATTGCACCCTAATTCCAGCCAAAAGGGGGGCCTATTACCATTGGGCTCACCCCACGGATATACCCGACAAAGGTATTAATTTAGCAGCGCCATTTCCCTTTCTACTATCCATATTTATATTAGCTCCCCACATAGGGATCCTACGGGAAGGCAACAGCTACTTTATTCACCATAGCGCGGACTCTCCTGTTCTTACACGGGAGAGGATCTGCCGACCGCCACTGGGCAAGGTACTGGCAACACTCCATTTCCTTGCCAGTGGCTCTTTTCACCCTAATGGGTAAATATATATTTTATATACATTTTTTTCTGTTTAGTATATATTTTATAATAATTAATATAATAAATATATATATATATTTTTTTTATAATTATCTTATTTAATATTATATATACACACCGACACGACACAAACCTCCAAACAGCAACAGACAACGGAATAAAAGCACCTTGCTTCAGGAATGGAAAAAAATTGGATGTACTTTTGCAATGGAAGGGCATTTCTCTCGGTCTATTTAACCACTTGACCACTGGGCACTTAAACCCCCTTAATAACCAGACCAATTTTCAGCTTTCGGTGCTCTCACAGTTTGAATGACAATAACTCAGTCATACAACACTCTAACCAAATGAAATTTTTGTCCTTTTTTTTCCCACAAATAGAGCTTTCTTTTGGTGGTATTTGATCACCTCTGCGGTTTTTATTTTTTTCGCTATAAATGAAAAAAGAACGTAAATTTTGTAAAAAAATGAATTTTTCTTCATTTCTATTATAAAATTTTGCAAAAAAGTAATTTTTCTTCATAAATTTGGCCTAAAATGTATACTGCTACATATCTTTGGTAACAAAAAAAAAAAAAATTGGATAATATTTAGTCTGGGTGAAAGTTATGGGGTCTACAAGCTATGGTACCAATTACTGAAAATTGATCAATTTGATCACATCTGATGTACTGACAGCCTCTCTCATTTCTTGAGACCCTAACAAGCTAGAAAAGTACAAATACCCCCCAAATGACCCCTTTTTGGAAAGAAGACATTCCAAGGTATTTAGAAAGAGGCATCGTGAGTTTTTTGAAGTTGTCATTTTTTCCCCACAATTCTTTGCAAAATCAAGATTTTTTTATTTTAATTTTTTTTCCACAAAATTTTCATATTATTAGGTTATTTCTCACACACAGCATATGCATACCACAAATTACACCCCAAAACACATTCTGCTATTCCTCCCGAGTATGGCGATACCCCATGTGTGAGACTTTTACACAGCGTGGCCACATACAGAGGCCCAACATGCAGGGAGCGCCATCAGGCGTTCTGGAACACCCAGACCAATTCTGACATTTCTCTCCTACATGGAAAAATCATCATTTATTTGCTAGAAAATTACATAGAACCCCAAAACATTATATATGCTTTTTTAGCAAAGACCCTAGAGAATACAATGGCGGCCGTTACAACTTTTTATCTCGCATTGTATTTGCACAGCAATTTTTCGAACACGTTTTTTTTTGGAAACAAAACAGTTTTGTGCTTAAAAAAAAAAAACAGTAAAGTTAGCCCAATGTTTTTGCATAATATGAAAGATGAAGTTACGCCGAGTAAATAGATACCCAACATGTCACCCTTCAATATTGCACACGCTTGTGGAATGGCTCCAAACTACGCGACTTAAAAATCCCCATAGGCGACGCTTTAAATGTTTTTTCTGGTTACATCTTTTTATTTGGAGAGGAGGTCTAGGGCCAAAATTATTGCTCTCGCTTTAACGTTCGCAGCGATACCTCACATGTGTGGTTTGAACACCGTTTTCATATGTGGGCGGGACTTACGTGTGCGGTCGCGTCTGTATACGAGCACACGGGTACAGGGGCGCTGTAATTTTTTTTTTTTTTTTTTATTGTTCATTTTACTTTATTTATTTTAGTTTGACACCTTTTTCCCCAAAAATAAATGTTTTGGTTACTTTTATTCCTATTACAAGGAATGTAAACATCCCTTGTAATAGGAATATAGCATGACAGGTCCTCTTTACAGTGAGATATGGGGTCAATAAGACCCCACATCTCCCCTCTAGGCTGGGAAGCCTGAAAAAAAACGATTGCAGAGTATTGCGCAGGGAGTATTGCGCGGGGAGTATTGCGCGGGGAGTATTGCGCAGGGAGTATTGCGCGGGGAGTATTGCGCAGGGAGTATTGCGTGGGGAGTATTGCGCGGGGGTACTGCAGAGTATTGTTCGGGGGTATTGCAGAGTATTGTGCAGGAGTATTGTGGGGGAGTATTGCAGATTATTGCAGAGTACTGCAGAGTATTGGGGGGTACTGCAGAGTATTGGGGGGTACTGCGAAGTATTGCGGGGTATTGCGGGGTATGCAGAGTATTGCGGGGTATGCAGAGTATTGCGGGGTATGCAGAGTATTGCGGGGTATTGCGGGGTACTGCGGGGTATTGCGGGGTACTGCGGGGTATTGCGGGGTACTGCAGAGTACTGCGGGGTATTGCGGAGTATTGAGGGGTATTGCAGAGTATTGAGGGGTATTGCAGAGTATTGGGGGGTATGCAGAGTATTGGGGGGTATGCAGAGTATTGCGGGGTACTGCGGAGTATTGCGGGGTACTGCGGAGTATTGCGGGGTACTGCGGGGTACTGCGGGGTATTGCGGGGTACTGCGGGGTATTGCGGAGTATTGCGGGGTACTGCGGAGTATTGCGGGGTACTGCGGGGTACTGCGGGGTACTGCGGGGTATTGCGGGGTACTGCGGGGTACTGCGGGGTATTGCAGAGTATTGAGGGGTATTGCAGAGTATTGGGGGGTATGCAGAGTATTGGGGGGGTATGCAGAGTATTGGGGGGTATGCAGAGTATTGGGGGTATGCAGAGTATTGGGGGGGTATGCAGAGTATTGGGGGGGTATGCAGAGTATTGGGGGGGTATGCAGAGTATTGTGGGGGGTATGCAGAGTTTTGCGCAGGGAAGGAAGGAGTTAATGCAGGGATGGCTGAGCAGGGATGGATGGATCTGTGACTGCAATAGTCACAGATCCATCCCACACTGCTGCAGCCATCCGTGCTCTCCTCTCACGCTGTACCGATCGGTACAGCGAGAGGAGGGAAGAACCGGCGTCAGCAAGTGACGCGGTTTGTTTACATGTGATCGCGCCGTCATTGGACGGCGCGATCACGTGGTAAGGAGCCGCCACCATTGGCTCCTTACCGAGATCACTGACGCTGCGGGTCCCGTGGACCCGCCGAGCGCCGTGACCGCGTGTGTGCGCCCGCTCGGGCGCGCGGATCTGACGCACGTCAGATTTGTTTACACACGTGGTCGCGCCGTCATTGGACGGCGCGATCACGTGGTAAGGAGCCGCCGCCATTGGCTCCTTACCGCGATCATCGGTGCTGCGGGTCCCGTGGACCCGGTGAGCACCGGTGATCGCGTGTGCGCGCCCGGTTGGGCGCGCACACCTGACTCTAACGGAGGACGTCCATGGACGTCCTGTTAGAGTACAGGAACCGCCCTATAGCCGTATTTCGTCTATAGGGCGGTGATTAAGTGGTTAAGCACTGTGCATAGCTCACTAAGTCTGACGGGCCTAGTTCCTATCTAACTGATTGCGCCGTGCTGAGTTCTGAGCATGCTCAGAGAGGTGCTGACCATAGTCTGCTACATGTGCACATGCCCAGTCTGGCCGGCCCTTCATTTGCATGGGGTCACGGCTCATTTCAATGGAACACGCCCACGTCCTTCCCACTTTGAATTACACCCCCTTACGCCTCTGAATTTACATTGCACCAGTGCAAATTTGGCCGAAAATACTACGAGGATACGGTAATTGCGCCTCGAAATTAAGCCGGTCTAACTTAAAGGAGTTGCACTACGCCGGTCCAAAAATGCGCTGATGTACGTAAATCTGGCCCAAAGTTTTTAACCCACACATGCTCAGAAGCAAGTTATGAGACGGGAGCGCTCGTTCTGGTAAAACTACTATTCATAATGGAGTAAGCACATTCATCACGCTGTAACAGACAGAAAAGCGCAAAATCGTCTTTTACTAACAAAGAATCAGCTAAAAGCAGCACAAAGGTGAATAGAACTTCCCCTTTAGAGTGCAGTCGTACATGTTGTACGTCACCGCTCTTTGTTTATCATTTTTCAAAAACTATGGTGTGTGGGCAACATCGTTTGGACATGCTGAAAAAACAATGTTTTTTTCCACGGCGAAAAATGATCGTGTGTACGCGGCATTACTCTCTGTATTTCAGGGGAGATTTTATTAGATATTATTTATTAGATATTACATATGCAAACTCTCTACATTAAGGTAAAACATCTTCTGTGTGAAGCTCTCCCCATCCCCAGCCTTCCCTTATACTTATCTGAGCCTGATCTCAATCCAGGGCTGTGCCCTAGAGCAACAGCTCTCGCCTCTCTCTCATAATTTTATTTTATTAACCACTTAAGGACCAGACCAATATGCTGCTAAATGACCCAAGGGGTTTTTACAATTCGGCACTGCGTCGCTTTAACAGACAATTGCGTGGTCGTGCGACGTGGCTCCCAAACAAAATTTGCGTCCTTTTCTTCCCACAATAAGAGCTTTCTTTTGGTGGTATTTGATCACCTCTGCGATTTTTATTTTTTGCGCTATATACAAAAATAGAGCGACATTTTTGAAAAAAAACAATATTTTTTACTTTTTGTTATAAGAAAAATCAAATAAACAAAATTTTAGTCAAACATTTAGGCCAAAATGTATTCAGCCACATGTCTTTAGTAAAAAAAAAAAAAAAAAATCGCAATAAAAAAAATAGCTAACTAGCGGGAACAGCGACACTAATACAGCGATCAGAAAAATGATCGCTTAGTGACACTGGCAATAGGGGGTGAAAGGGTTAACTAGGGCGGTGATCAAGGGGTTAAAACTTTATTAGGGGGGGTACGGGACCTAACACTAACTGCCTGTCACACTGACACTAAATGCAATGATCAATACATATATGATCACTGCATTCAGTGACACTGTGACAAGGGGGTGGTCGCAAGGGGTTAATGTGCCTGCGTGTACTGGTGTCAGTGTAGTGTTTTGCAGACTCACTTTGTGATGTGATCTCTCCTCAGCGGCGGTTGAAAATACCGCTGAGAGAAGAGATCACTTCACTTCCTTCTTCCTGTGTTTACACAGGAGGAAGAAGTGACACGCAGTCGAGCGCACGGATTGGCTGGGAGCGATCTGGAGGGGGCGGATAAAAACAATCAGCCGCCCCCTTAACCCCGATCGCTCCTTAAGCCACGGGGACCGCCGCATGTACCGGGGGGGGGGGTCCCGATCCACGTCTAGGCAGGCACGTACAGGTACATTGATGTGCCTGTCCGTGCCATTCTGCCGACGTAAATGTACATGCGGTGGTCCTTAAAGCGGAGCTCCATCCTGATTTTATTTATTTTTTTTAAATCTAAAAAAAAAAAAAAAATGAAATGGAAAAAAATAAAAATAAATACTCACCCTAAATAGGCTGTTGCTATGCGGAAGTCCCGAATCTGCCCTCATGATTTGCGGTGCGGTTTTCTTCCTCCTCCTCTTCTCTGTGTCTTCTTGTGAATGGGCCGCGCTGCATTCTGGGAACTGTGTGTATCCCAGAAAGCAGCCGGACCATTCACAAAGCGCCGTGTCGCTCGCCTGTTTCCCTGACTGTGGATGGCGGTGCCGGGATCGAGGATCGGCATCGGCGGGGGCCGTCAGCGCGGGCGCCTAGGACAGGTAAGTGTCCTTATTCAAAGTCAGCAGCTACACTGTTAGTAGCTGCCGACTTTGAAAAAAAAAAATGCGGGTGGAGCTCCGCTTTAAGTGGTTAAATGAACATTTGCAATCACTTTTTGGATCAGTATGTTGTATAAAAAGGAAATATTGCCCCTTTTCTCACTAGGCAACACTACATTATCTATCACTGGGATCTTATAATATGTCATAGGTGTTATCTTTCCTGGGAGCCTACTGCATGACACAACCAAGTGAGTGAGTGAGAACTTATATAGCATTGCAAATGCAAACTAAATCGCCTCAAGGCGCTTTGCATCCAGAGTCGTCCTGATCCTTTCAGAAGAGGTGGGCCTTCAGTTTTTTTCCTGAAGGCGCAATGGTTTTCTTTCATGCAGATGATTGTTGGTAACACGTTCCACAGTCATGGCCCCCTGAACTGCAAACCTTTGTCCTCTTTTAGACTTGTAGCGAGTATTAGGAATGCAGAGCAGGTTTTGATTTGTCGACTGAAGGGGGCGACTAGGGTTGTAGTGTTTTATTTTTTCGCATAGGTATTGCAGGGCTTTTCCTTGTGTGCATTTTTGGGTGAGGCAGAGGGTCTTTAACGTGACCCAATCCTTTACGGTTAGCCAATGAAGGGACTCAGGGGCGGGGTGATTCCCAGTTTTTTTTCCCGTTATCAGTCTGGCTGCTGTATTCTGGGCGCCTTGTAGACACGAAATCTGGTATTTTGGTAGTTCGAGGTAGAGGGACTTTGTGTAGTTGAGTTGAGAATTAATGATTGTACCAACTACTACTGCTGTGTCCTCTTCCGGGATGAAGGGGATGAGTCTACGTAGCAGGTGGAGAAGAACTAAGTTGGAGGCAAATCCCTCCAACTCTGCCACTTGCTTATACATACATATAGTTACCAGATTCAGTATAGGTGTAAAAGGAGGAAGGAAATGGCATTTACTCTAGATAGGTAGGGAGTTACCTGCTTATGCTTCATACTTTTGATAAAACTGTTGTGACCCATCGTGCGGATAAGGGTGGAGCAGTGGTAGTACTTGACTCCTCATACTACCAACATGAGTTGTTTCAATTTGAGGACTCTAGTATATACTCTTCTCTACTCCGCATTGCAATTTAAACAGAATGTTGACATTATGTTTGAAAATGGACATACACATGGCTGGATTAACACAGAAGAGTATCAATTTTTGACTACTGAATATTCATGTTGGAAGAACAGCTTCCACTGCCATGACCAATTATATCAACTAGAAGCTCTTTATTTCAACCATTAGCAATTTTTACAGCTCATTGTCACAGAAATGTCCTCTTTTTGAGGCACTCCAGTATGGTAATTAACATTCTTAGGGACCTTGGTTCAATTCCACCACACAATTTTGTCAGCTCGATGTTAAACATCTATTATGACAGGCATCACAATTAATGGGGTATTTTAGTCTATCATGTGCTGTTTGGACTTTTTTTTCTATTTTCCTTTATCCCTTCTGTCTTTCTAATCACATCACAGGGAATTAAGCTCTTAACATCCAAACAGTTTTGATTTCCGATCCTAGTGCTGAAAACAGATAACCTGTGCTCTGATGTCTGCTTTTTAAGCAGTGGCAGACTACATTTTTATTTACAATTTATAATTTTCTATAGGTGTAAGATACAAATTTTATACATATCAGTGAGTACACATATTGTATATATTGTTCTACCTTTTATTATCAGTTCATGTTTTATGTTGTATACTGCATGTTTATTGACTAAGAAGTCCTATGTATAAAAGCATATCTCAGGATGTGGGTAGAGAGCCATGCCTTGGGCTGAAATGTTTGATCATCATGGCTTTGTTGCATTGAAAAAAATAAAAAGTATTTGTGGAATTTACTGCTTTAAATTGCATCCATTTAAAGAACAGTATGGTGGCATATAGTGGCAGCGGTGGGATCTATCATGACTTATACAACCATGACAAGATGTGAATCCTGGACGTATACTGCTAGAGCTCTCATACCTCAAAGAACTTTGGCTGTGCAAAGATAGAAACTATTCGAGACAAAAAGAGGTAAAGGCAAAGCAGGGGCAATGTCTGCTGAGAAAGATAAGCTAGATGTGGCTACAGCTATATTTCCTAGTAAATGATGTTTACCAACTGTACTAGTTCCTAAAAAAAATAATCAAGAAAGGTATTCCTCTTTTATACATTTCTGTAAGATCAATGCAGTGTCTAAGTTTGACTTATGCTCATAATTAATGATATAATTGATCAACAAGGAAAAGACAAATTGCACACTGTATGACATTGTTAGGTGTGACAAAGTCGCAGAAATAGCGGTAATGTAATGCGGCAAAGTCGCTGATCTTAAGCAATAAATACGGCTTTATTGCACACAAAAGAAATAATACAAAATAAAATGGCCTACTCCAATTTAGGAGGCTAACTAACAGTAGTGTCCCTCACTACAATGTACTGGAGGGGCTATTCCAGCCTCCAGTATAAAACAAACAGCATAACAGTCCAAAGAACAATTATCTGTGACAGACCTTGTTCCTCCAATGCAGACAGTTTCCAACCTGTCTATCCAGCTCAGCATACCTCTCACACTGAGCTCTCACTTCCCTACTTCCTTACCAGGTGACTGTTAATTAATAGGGGAAGAGAGGAGGTTTACCTGTTGGCCAGGCTTAACCCCTTCCAGGGCAGGAACACTGACCTTTCCAGTCTCTCACTGGTGTACATACAATCGTGTACTCTGTCACACATCCTCCCCCCCAGCTTAACACTTGGGTGGGAAGCGGCCACCTCTACAAACCCATGTACTCGGGACAGAGCATCTGCATTACTGTGGAGGAGACCTGCCCTATGTCGTACCACAAAAGTAAAGGGCTGTAGGGACAGAAACCACCTCGTGACCCGAGCGTTCTTGTCCCTGTTGGTGTGCATCCACTTTAACGGAGCATGGTCTGTGACGAGGGTAAACCGCCTGCCCAACAAATAGTAGCAGAGTGTTTCTACTGCCCACTTGATCGCCAAACTCTCTTTTTCCACTGTGGCATAGCTCTGTTCTCGAGGTAACAACTTCCGACTCAACTACAGCACAGGGTGTTCCTCACCATCCACATATTGGGACAAAACTGCACCCAGACTCACTTCTGAGGCATCGGTCTGGAGAAAGAACTCCTTTCTAAAGTCAGGAGCCACAAGCACAGGTTGGGCACAAAGCGCTGCCCGCAGACCAGCAAAGGCTTCCTCAGCCTCGCTGTTCCACTTTACAGTGTCTGGACTTCTGGCTTTAATAAGGTCAGTGAGCGGAGCAGCCCTCGTAGCAAAGTGAGGAATAAACCTCTGATAGTAGCCTACAATCCCCAAGAAAGCTCTGACTTGTTTTTTCCTCAACGGTCTGGGCCAGCTCTGTATAGCTCCTATCTTGTTTATTTGTGGTTTAACAAGTCCTCTGCCAACCAGGTAACCCAAGTATCTAGCCTCTGCTAGACCCAAGGCACATTTAGAGGGGTTAGCTGTCAGACCCGCTCTTCTAAAAGTGTCCAACACTGCCTGTACTTTATCCAGATGGCTTTCCCAGTCCGGGCTATGAATGATCATATCTTCCAAGTATGCGGCTGCATACTCAGTGTGGGGCCTGAGCAACTAATCCATTAGCCTTTGGAAAGTGGCTGGAGCTCCATGGAGGCCAAAAGGCATGATCCTGTACTGGAATAGGCCATCAGGAGTGGCGAAGGCTGTCTTCTCTCGGGCGCGGTTTGTCAATGGGATCTGCCAATAACCCTTTGTTAGATCCAACGTGGTGAAGAACCTATCTTTGGCTAATCGCTCTATAAGTTCATCCACCCTAGGCATTGGGTAGGCGTCAAACTTAAACACCTCGTTTAACTTCCTGAAGTCATTACAAAACCTGATGGACCCATCAGGTTTGGGCACTAGAACAATGGGGCTGGACCACTGGCTGTGAGACTCCTCTATCACTCCAAGCTCAAGCATTTTCCTGACTTCAGCCCTTACAGCTTCCCTCTTGGCCTCCGGAATGCGGTAAGACTTCACTCTTACGACAACCCCTGGTTCTGTAATAATGTCATGGGTAATCTCTCGGGTTTGTCCAGGGTTGGGGGAGAAGACATCATTATTCCTCTCAACCAAGCCTCTAGCTTCTTTTATTTGCTCGGGTGTCAGCTCTGGAGAGATTGTCACTGAAGGACTAGGTGCTTGTGGACCAGGTGTGGTGTCCCCCACTGCGGCCATGCAGTCCTCTCTAGTCCTCCATGGCTTAAGAAGGTTTATGTGGAACACGGCCTCCTTCTTCCGGCGTCCCGGCTGACTAACTTTATAATTTACTGGGCTCACTTTTTCCAAGACCTCATAGGGACCCTGCCACTGTGCTAGAAGTTTGCTTTCTGCGGTGGGTACTAGAACCATTACTCTGTCCCCCCTTTCAAACTGTCTCACTAGGGCCCTTTGGTCATAGTAGGACTTCTGCCTACTCTGTGCCTGCTCCATATGCTGGCGAACAAGAGGGGCAATCTGAGCCATACGCACCCGCATATCTTCAACATACTGGAGGACATTGGTCCCAGTTACCCCCTGTTCTTCCCAGGTTTCCTTTAGGATATCGAGAATACCCCTGGGATGCCTACCATATAAAAGCTCAAACGGGGAGAAGCCCGTAGAACTTTGGGGAATCTCTCGAACTGCAAACAACAGGTAAGGAAGTAACAAGTCCCAATCCTTCCCATCCCTGCTAATGACTTTTCTCAACATCCCCTTTAGGGTCTGGTTAAACCTTTCTACCAACCCATCTGTCTGGGGGTGATACACTGACGTTCTCAGAGTCTGTACATTAAAAAGCTGACATAGCTCTTTCATAATACGGGAGACAAACGGTGTCCCCTGATCAGTGAGCAATGTCCTGGGTATCCCCACCCGTGTAAACATCTGAACCAACTCTTTTGCAATACTTTTAGCATTCGCCTTACGTAGTGGAATGGCCTCCGGGTATCTGGTGGCATAATCGAGGATGACAAGGATGTACTGGTGCCCTTGAGCTGTTTTCTCTAAGGGACCCACTAGGTCCATGCCAATCCTCTCAAACGGAACGTCAACTATGGGGAGAGGCATGAGTGGGGCTCTCAACTTCGGTCTGGGAGATGCCAGCTGGCATTCCGGGCAAGAAGCACAATACCTTTTAATCCCCTCATATACCCCAGGCCAGAAGAACCTCCTGAGCACCCGTTCTTAGGTTTTCTCCACCCCTAAGTTTCCCCCTAGAAGATGAGAGTGAGAGTAATCCAGGATTTTTCGGGTGTATGATGAAGGCACAACCAGTTGTTCAAGCTCTTGACCCTCATCAGAGGTTACTCTGTAAAGGAGATCGTTTTTAAGGATAAAATAGGGATAGGCCTTTCCCGTTACCCCTTCCACTGGTACCCCATTAACCTCAACAACATTACTCCTGGCTTCCTGTAACAGGGGATCATTTGCCTGGTCACGGCCAAAGCCACTACCCAAAATATCCAGGATATCTGTATCCCCCTCATCGCCTTCACTGGTAGCCTCTGGGGCGGGTTCCGGTTGACCAAACTCTGCCTCATCTTCTGTCTGTCGTGGGGCCCCGCCTCTCCTGGACTGCTCCCCACGCTGATTCAACAGGACTTCCTTGACAGCCCTATTAAATCTTAGCTTGCTCTCCCTGCGTTCCCGTCTTGTTTTACCTCTTTTTGGATTAGAGATATACAAGTCAGGATGAGCAAAGGGAAATACTTCATGGACCCCTGTATTTCTCTGCTCCACTTCAGGTTCCCCTTGTTCTCCCATCACAGGGGGCTGTAACAGAGCGTGGAAATTAGGGAAATTCCTTCCTATTATCAAAGGATATGGTAGACGAGGAACTACCACTGCTACTATCCTTACCAAACTGCCCTGTACTAACACTTCTATGTTGGCAGTAGGATACCGCACAGTACACCCATGAATACACAATACCCCCATGGTTCTATGCTTCTGAATCCAACAAGGTTTTACCAATATACTGGCTACCAAAGTCAGGGCACTGCCAGAGTTCACCAGGGCCACTGTCTCTTGTTTGTCCAGCAGGACAGGTACTCGGAAGGTATGTCCCCCTTCTACCAGGCCTGCTAAACAAATGAGCCCGCAAAAATCAGAGGAATCTTCCCCCTAGTCCACACTGCATTGGCTCAGGAAGATTGGGGCATCTCGCCCTAACATGTCCTTTGGCGCCACACTCAAAACAAGTTATGGAGTTTCTCCTAGGGTGGTCCTCTTTCCCAGGGTTTTGACTTCTAAAGTCTGTTTTGGAAAAACGGGCTCCGGATCCGAAGTCTGCTTCCACTCCACTCCTCCGGTCTCCTGGTCTCTGTATTTTCCCGATCGTCCTAGAGAGAGAGATCGGACACATTTTTGGTAGACAGGTACCGCTCCACTTGTGCGACCATACTATCACAGTCCAGGGGATTTCCCTGAATGACCCATTTGGAAGCTCTCTCATGTAACGGTCCAGTACAAGCACTTCTATAATCTGTGCAGGGGTTTGAGTCTCTGGTTGAGCCACTTCAGAGCCAGATGAATTAAATCGAACATCTGGGATCTTGGCGCTTTTCCTTCTTTGAACCTCCAGTTGTAGAAACGCTGGGCCCTCACTGTGGAAGTCACCCCTAAGCGAGCCAGGGTCTCTCCTTTCAGTTTGGGATAGTCTGCAGCAGCCACCTCATCCAGATCAAAATAGTCTTTCTGTGCTTCTCCCAGGAGGAAGGGTGCAATGATTCCAGCCCACTGTTCTGGGGTCCAGCCTTCTCAAGTGGCAGTCCTTTTGAACGCTAGAAGGTAAGTCTCCACATCATCATCCGGGGTCATTTTCTGCAGACAGCTGATTGCACGTATTTGGCTTACCCCTTGCTGGTGGGTTAGAAGACCCTTGGGTAGTCATCTGATCCAGGGTTGCTTTGAGAACAACATTGTCTGACTTTTGTGCTTCAGTCAAAGCTTCAATCTTTAAAGTCAGGAGCCTGTTGGTCTCCTGTTGTACTGCAGCCGCGGCAGCTGAATGTCTACTAATCTCTTGTTGCGCTGCAGTGCTTTGTCTATTAGTCTCTTGTTGTGCTGCAGCTGAGGCCGCTACCTGTCTATTAGTCTCCTGCTGCACAGAGACAGCTTGTAACAGGGCTTTCACAATATCTTCCATTTTCTGGGTCCTGTACTTTTAAGGCCACTGTAACTGTAAATTGACCGGTACAACAGCAAACATCCCACTTCTGACACCACTTGTGACAAAGTCGCAGAAATAGCGGTAATGCAATGCAGCAAAGTCACTGATCTTAAGCAATAAATACGGCTTTATTGCACACAAAAGAAATAATACAAAACAAAATGGCCTACTCCAATTTAGGAGGCTAACTAACAGTAGTGTCCCTCACTACAATGTACTGGAGGGCTATTCCAGCCTCCAGTATAAAACAAACAGCATAACAGTCCAAATAACAATTATCTGTCACAGACCTTGTTCCTCCAATGCAGACAGTTTCCAACCTGTCCATCCAGCTCAGCATACCTCTCACACTGAGCTCTCACTTCCCTACTTCCTTACCAGATGACTGTTAATTAATAGGGGAAGAGAGGAGGTTTACCTGTTGGCCAGGCTTAACCCCTTCCAGGGCAGGGAACACTGACCTTTCCAGTCTCTCACTGGTGTACATACAATCGTGTACTCTGTCAAACAGGAGTTAAAGTGGTTGTAAAGGTAGATTTTTTTAACTTAACCACGTTACGCGGTCGTGCAACGCTGTAGCCAAAAACAATTGACATCCTTTTTTCCCACAAATAGAGCTTAGTTTTGGTGGTATTTGAGATTTAATTTTTTTGCGCTATAAAACGAAAAAAGAGCGACAATTTTGAAGAAAAAAATAACACTATTTTGTACTTGTTACTATATCGCCTTTTTTAAAAAGAGATAATTTTTTCTCAATTTAGGCGCGGTTTGCGCAAAAGTTATATGGTCTGCAAAATAGGGATATATATATAACACATTTTATTATTATTTTTTTTTTTTTTACTGGTAATGTCTGCGTTTTTATCGGGACTGCAACATTATGTCGGACACATCGGACACTTTTAACACATTTTTGGTACCATTGGCATTTATACAGCGATCAGTGCTATAAAAATGCACTGATTACTGTAAAAATGTCACTGTCAGGGAAGGGTTAACACTAGGGGCCGATCAAGGAGTTATGTTCTCTAATGTGTGTTCTAACTGAAGGGGGGTGGGAATAACCTAGAGGAAATTACAGATCTGGGTTCCTAGCTATTAGGAACTCACGATCTGTTTTTCCTCAGCTCACAGAACAGGAATGTGTGTTTACTTACTAGCCCGCTAAAAGGGACTGACATACAGCTACGACGATTCGCCCAGCGGAGCCAACCTGCTGCAGTATATTTGCGGCGGCTGGTCCGCAAGTGGTTAAAGGGTTTGTAAAGGTTGTTTTTTTATGCACAGAGCCACCCTGATCCTTCTCTTCTGGGGTCCTTCAGCGCCGGTCCCTGCCTCCTTCTCTTCTTGAGTGCCCCCACGGAGAGCCGCATTCCATGGGGGCACTCGTGCGGGTCCTGCTGCTGCATCCATTGACACAGACAGCAGGACCTGGCCCCAGCCCCCATGTATGGGTCCTGCTGCTGCGTGCATTGATACAGACAACAGGACTTGGTCCTGCCCGCTCCGTTTCACTTGATTTGATTGACAGCAGCAGGAGCCAGCAGCTCCTGCTGCTATCAATCTATCCAATGAGGACATAAGACAGCGTCTGGAGCTGTTGTGCTGGTCCCTATCGCTGGATTGATTGGGTTCATTGTTGGGTTCAAATATAAAAAAGGGGCCTGGTTTTTCACCTTAATGCATAGAATGCATTAAGGTGAAAAACCTTGAGGCCAGATTCACACTTGTGCGGTGCGAATTTCAGCTCTCTTATCTTTGCAGAGAGATAACAGAAGTGTTCAGTAGATTAGCTCTGTTTTAGCTGCGAATTTGGAGACCTGGGAGAAGTTACAGGGGAGAGGAGAGTGGGGGGGAAGTGTATTGGGCTGAATGAGACAAATCTTGAAGAGAACTGAACACATCTGCGAATCAGCTGCGTACCCATAGAAGATAATGGGCCTGAATTCGCACCTGAGCCGCACCACAATGCCTAAAATACGCACACGTTTTTTCGGCAATGCGCAGTGCGAATGCATCGCACATATGTGAACCAGCCTCATTGAAAACAATGTATTTAGAAATGTTCTGCGTACTGGATGCGGTTTAAGCCGCACTCAATTTGCATAGGTGTGAACCCGGCCTCAAAGTTTACAACCCTTTTAATGCATTCTATGCATTAAAGGGGTCGTAAACCCTCACTCAGTGAAGTGAACAGCCTCAGATGATACACCGAGATGAAACAAATCCTCCTGCATAAGTTGTATTTGTTTATCTGTAGTGTTAAAATCTTTCTTCATCTGTCAAGAGCACAGTAGAGAGGGCGGAGAGGCTTCAGTTACAGTGTATGAGAGCTGATTGGAGCAAAGGCACACACCCACTCCATACAAAAGAACTGTGTTCTAAATCGACAAGCTGAATGCTGAAGTGGATACCTATGATGGCACACCATGCTGAAGTGGAGGAGCCAGGAGCCCCTGGGGGGGACACAAGAAGAAGAGGATCATGGCTGCTCTGTGCAACACGATTGTACAGAGCAGGTAAGTATAACATGTTGCTAATTGTTATTTTAATAAAGCAAAGAGACTTTACAATCACTTTAATGGATGATGAAATTGTGTTAAGTTATTAAATAAAAAATACTTCAAGGCTTAAAAACATGAGCACTTGTGAAACAGTGAAAAACATGGATACCCAAAACAATAAAGAGGTGTTGCAATAAAATCCTTTAATAACAGTTAATTTTGAGTTAAACTGAAACAAAGAGTATTCTTGAATAGTGTCAGGTTTTCTCTCCTTATGCCTACTCTACGTCCGGAAATACAGATCGGAGACAGAGATTCCCTGCAGCTGAGCTAACATGAAAGCTCTCGGTCACTCTTTTTAGAAGAGATCAATGAACTAGGGTTCACTAATCTTTTGCTATTCATCTTATAAACTGTACAATGAAGGGTGTGCTGGGCTCCCAAAAGAGGGGGTGAGCCTAGGGATGTGAAGTTGAAAGGAGGATGATGGCACATTAACAGCAGAATTTGCAAATTAGAAAATCTGATAGAATTTGAGTTAAATCAATGTGGTTGTTAAAGAAAAAATCCTTTTCTACTAAAAGTTGAAAAATCTAGTTAAAAAATGAATATAAGCAGTATTCAACCCAAAACCATTAGATGTGATGGCTGCATTAGTTCTCTTGTTTTTAGGAATTCTTCCCTGGTGATCTGGCCAGTAACTAGACATGTGCGTGACAAAAACATTTTGTTTTGTTTCCTTTAGACTTCTTAATATATGTTCTACGTTTTGTTAAATTAGCTTGATTGGTTGTATTTGTCTTCGGAATTCGTATTCAGAATTAGTTTACTTAATTATTTTAAATTTTCTTCGGTGTTCCAGATTGTTTTTTGGTTTGAAATGATCAAACCGAAACATTTCTAATGGGCCCAGACTGAAAAAATTCACAGTGGAGGCTTTAGCGTGCCTCTATCCTGGGTGAATGAACACTGGGCACTGTTGGGAAGCAGTATATAAATCCCAGGGGGGCAGAGTGTTAAATGTACAAGCAGATTTAGATGCACTGGCAAACTGAAGCTTAACTCACAGTTACAGCAAACTTTTATTTATTTTTACTTTTGGGATGAAGGTTGTACATAAACAAATAAAAGCTGAACATTGAAAGCACTGCTGTCAGTAGTAAATAGTTTGGCTCAACCCTGCAACTACTACATCTGCAAGACATCTTGTTCTTTTGTAAAGCAACACACACTGCCTGAGGGCCCAGGGCCAGTAGGGGGGCCCTATGAGAGTATCTAGGTCCCAAGCAATCTGTGCTTATCTCAGAGCTCAGTGCCAGTTCCAGCACTGATCTCTGGTAACTGGCCTGACAGGGGCTCGCTCGTGTCGGGCACTCAGGACACCTTTTCCACATCTCGTGCAGGGTGCCTGGGCTCCCCCATGCATCAATCATGCCTGTGTGTAGCAGCCGACACTGGCATCTCTCCCCACTAAGCCTGCATATCACACAGACCTCATTGAGGATCCTCCTCCTCAGCTCTGATGTATACAGACAGGAGGAGGAGTCGGAAGGAGTTAACTTCAAGAGCCGTGCTGGTTATCTAAGGTCTGATTACAGTTGGTGCAACCCAACCCACCTCTCCCAAATCAAAGAGATGCCACTTGTCAGTCATCTCAGGACCCCCTCTCTGCTGTCATCCCAGGGCACCTCTTTTCCCTCATCCCAGGACTCCCTTTCTGCTGTCATCCCAGGACCCCCTCTCTGCTGTCATTCCAGGTGGCCCCTCTCTGCTGTCATCCCAGGGGCCCCTCTTTGCTCTCATCCCAGGACCCCCTCTCTTCTTTCATCCCAGGGGCCCCTATTTGCTCTCATCCCAGTGACCCCTCTCTGCTCTCATCCCAGGCCCCCCTTTTTGCTCTCATCCCAGGACCCCTCTCTGCTCTCATCCCAGGACCCTCTCTCTGCTCTAATCCCATGGCCTCTCTCTGCTCTCATCCCAGGGGTCCCTCTCTAAACTCATCCCAAGACCCCTCTCTGCTCTATCCCAGGACCCCCTCCTTACTTTAATCCCAGAACCCCCTCTCTGTTCTCATCCCAGGACCCCTCTCTGCTCTAATCCCAGGATCCCCTCTCTGCTCTCATCCCAAGGGACCCTTCTGCTCTCATGCCAGGATTCCTCTATGCTCTCATCCCAGGACCAACTCTCTGCTCTTTTCCCAGGACCACCTCTCTGATCTCATGCCAGGGCCCCCCTCTCTGCTTTTATACCAGGGGTCCCTCTCTACTTTCATCTCAGGACCCCCTCTCTGTTCTCATCCCAGGACCCCCTTTCTGCTCTCATCCCAGGACCCCCTCTCTGCTCTCATCCCCAGGGTCCATCTCTGCTCTCATCCCAGGACCCCTTCTCTGTTCTCATCCCAGGACCCCCTCTCTGCTGTCATTTCAGGACCCCTCTATGCTCTAATCCCAGGGCCCCTTTTTGCTCTCATCCCAGGCCCACTCTCAGCTCTCATCCCAGGATGAGCAAAGGGAAATACTTCATGGACCCCTGTATTTCTCTGCTCCACTTCAGGTTCCCCTTGTTCTCCCATCACAGGGGGCTGTAACAGAGCGTGGAAATTAGGGAAATTCCTTCCTATTATCAAAGGATATGGTAGACGAGGAACTACCACTGCTACTATCCTTACCAAACTGCCCTGTACTAACACTTCTATGTTGGCAGTAGGATACCGCACAGTACACCCATGAATACACAATACCCCCATGGTTCTATGCTTCTGAATCCAACAAGGTTTTACCAATATACTGGCTACCAAAGTCAGGGCACTGCCAGAGTTCACCAGGGCCACTGTCTCTTGTTTGTCCAGCAGGACAGGTACTCGGAAGGTATGTCCCCCTTCTACCAGGCCTGCTAAACAAATGAGCCCGCAAAAATCAGAGGAATCTTCCCCCTAGTCCACACTGCATTGGCTCAGGAAGATTGGGGCATCTCGCCCTAACATGTCCTTTGGCGCCACACTCAAAACAAGTTATGGAGTTTCTCCTAGGGTGGTCCTCTTTCCCAGGGTTTTGACTTCTAAAGTCTGTTTTGGAAAAACGGGCTCCGGATCCGAAGTCTGCTTCCACTCCACTCCTCCGGTCTCCTGGTCTCTGTATTTTCCCGATCGTCCTAGAGAGAGAGATCGGACACATTTTTGGTAGACAGGTAACGCTCCACTTGTGCGACCATACTATCACAGTCCAGGGGATTTCCCTGAATGACCCATTTGGAAGCTCTCTCATGTAACGGTCCAGTACAAGCACTTCTATAATCTGTGCAGGGGTTTGAGTCTCTGGTTGAGCCACTTCAGAGCCAGATGAATTAAATCGAACATCTGGGATCTTGGCGCTTTTCCTTCTTTGAACCTCCAGTTGTAGAAACGCTGGGCCCTCACTGTGGAAGTCACCCTAAGCGAGCCAGGGTCTCTCCTTTCAGTTTGGGATAGTCTGCAGCAGCCACCTCATCCAGATCAAAATAGTCTTTCTGTGCTTCTCCCAGGAGGAAGGGTGCAATGATTCCAGCCCACTGTTCTGGGGTCCAGCCTTCTCAAGTGGCAGTCCTTTTGAACGCTAGAAGGTAAGTCTCCACATCATCATCCGGGGTCATTTTCTGCAGACAGCTGATTGCACGTATTTGGCTTACCCCTTGCTGGTGGGTTAGAAGACCCTTGGGTAGTCATCTGATCCAGGGTTGCTTTGAGAACAACATTGTCTGACTTTTGTGCTTCAGTCAAAGCTTCAATTCTTTAAAGTCAGGAGCCTGTTGGTCTCCTGTTGTACTGCAGCCGCGGCAGCTGAATGTCTACTAATCTCTTGTTGCGCTGCAGTGCTTTGTCTATTAGTCTCTTGTTGTGCTGCAGCTGAGGCCGCTACCTGTCTATTAGTCTCTTGCTGCACAGAGACAGCTTGTAACAGGGCTTTCACAATATCTTCCATTTTCTGGGTCCTGTACTTTTAAGGCCACTGTAACTGTAAATTGACCGGTACAACAGCAACATCCCACTTCTGACCACCACTTGTGACAAGGTCGCAGAAATAGCGGTAATGCAATGCAGCAAAGTCACTGATCTTAAGCAATAAATACGGCTTTATTGCACACAAAAGAAATAATACAAAACAAAATGGCCTACTCCAATTTAGGAGGCTAACTAACAGTAGTGTCCCTCACTACACTGTACTGGAGGGCTATTCCAGCCTCCAGTATAAAACAAACAGCATAACAGTCCAAATAACAATTATCTGTCACAGACCTTGTTCCTCCAATGCAGACAGTTTCCAACCTGTCCATCCAGCTCAGCATACCTCTCACACTGAGCTCTCACTTCCCTACTTCCTTACCAGATGACTGTTAATTAATAGGGGAAGAGAGGAGGTTTACCTGTTGGCCAGGCTTAACCCCTTCCAGGGCAGGGAACACTGACCTTTCCAGTCCATTCAGCACCACCTTAGCTGGAAAGCAAGCAGAAACCCAAACTGAGGAGTGGCTCAGAGGCAAGGTATTGAAGCAGCAACGGCGAGGTCCTGGGTTGAATCCCACCCAGAGCCACTTGGAGTCCGACCACGCCTCCCGTCTGCTTGGCACGGTAGGGACCGTGACAGTATCCCTGTACTGACTATGGACAATATTCCTGCTGCTGCCTGGACAATTCCATTCACTGTTGCTGACGTCCCTGCCTGCTGCCTGGATCAGGGCTCTCCTCCTGTGGACAAACCACAGGTAATCTTTTTTTTTTACCCATTACTCAGCAGAATGTATTTTAGGTGTAATTCTTGGTATGTACACGCTGTGTTAGAAATATGAAGGGCCTTCAAAAATGTGATAGATTGTAAGGAAATTGGATGTGTAATTTGTGGCCTAGAACACCTGATGGTGCTTCTTGGATGTTGGGTCTCTATGTGGCCAGGCTGTTAAAAAATCTCACACATGTGGTATCGCCCTACTCAGGAGGAGCAGCAGATATATTTTTGGGGTGTATCTTTTGCTTTGTACATTCTATGTGTTGGAAATATCATATAAATGGACAACTTTGTGTAAAAAAATGCGTTTTCATTATTTTTCCACATTTTCCAAAAACATCTGCAAAAAAATGAACTGTTCAAAAGACTCATTATGCCTTTATAGATTATACGTTGGGGTGTTAGTTTTCCAAAATGGGGTAATTTTGTGGGCATTTCCATTGTCCTGGTACTCCAGGGCCTTCAAAAGTGTATGGCCGTGTACACACGACCGAGGTTCTCGCTGGAAACCAGCGAGAACCTCGCTGGAAGCTGCATTCCAGCGAGGACCTCGGCCGTGTGTACACTCTCGGCGAGCTTCCCGTCGGGAAGCCCGTCGAGCAGAAATAGAGAGCACGCTCTCTATTTGCTCGACGGCCCGCCTGGAAGAATGGCTGGTTGCCATTCCCGACGGGCGGGTCGCCGATTTCGACGGCCGGCAGGGAACCTCGACGGGCGGAACGATGTGTTCTGCCCGTCGAGGTTCTCTGCCGTGTGTACACGGCCTAATAGGTGGTTGAGAGATTAGATGTGTAATTTATGCTCCTAGAATGCTTGAAGTTGCTACTTCGGTGTTGGGCCTCTGTATGTGGCCAGTCTGTGTAAAAGTCTCACACATGTGGTATCGCCATACTCAGGAGGAGCAGCAGAATATATTTTGTGGTGTCATTTGTGGAATATACATGCCATGTGTGAGAAATAACCTGTAATAATGACAATACAATATGGTGTAAAAAAATAACGTAATTTTGCAAAGAATTGTGGGGAAAAATTTCAACTTCAAAAAATGAACTATGCCTCTTACTAACTACCTTGGAATGTCTATATTCCAAAAAATGGGTCATTTGGGGGGTATTTGTACTTTACTGGCTTGTTAGGGTCTCAAGAAATGAGAGAGGCTGTCAGTACATCAGAAAAAAATTAAAATCACAGAGGTGATCAAATACCACCAAAAGAAAGCTCCATTTGTAGGGAAAAAAAGGACAACATTTCCATTTGGTTACAGTGTTGTATGACTGAGTTATTGTCATTCAAAATGTGAGAGCACCGAAAGCTGAATATTGGTCTGCTTATAAAGGGTGTTTAAGTGCCCAGTGGTCAAGTGGTTAAGAATACCACATCTCTTAGTAGATAGGCGCGCTGTAAATGCAGCTAGACATGGACAAACCTTCAAAATAAATCAAGCTGTGGATGCATAAGCTCTCTGCCAGTATAGTGAACCATTTCTTTATTCCTGGAGCCTGGTACTCAGCACTGGCGTAGCGTGAGGGGGGGGGGCAGGGGGGGCCGTTGCACCAGGCGAATCCATTTAGGGGGGCGCCGCGCCAGTGGACTGTGGTTGTTTGGATTGGAAATTAGGTTTCCCGATGGATGAAAGGGCATCGGCCGCCGTGTTCAGTCTCGACATGGCCCGCCGGCGTGCTGTGATTGGATCACGGCCGGTCATGTGGCCACAGGCCTGAGCTGGCCTGTGATTGGGTCACAGCGGATCATGTGGCCACAGGCCTGAGCTCGAATCGCCTGTCTGTGATGGCGGGTGGCGCATGCGTGGATGATGCGCGCACCTGGACTCGTCTCCCGCCCGCCTGACACTCTCTGAGAGCAGAGGTCAGCCACCGATGCAGCTGTCATCTCCCCCGCGGAGGCTCCGCTGGTCCAGATCAGGATCAAACAAAGTCAGCACCGACCGTGGCACTGCAGGCAATAATAGCAGGTGAGGACCGGACGGTGACAGTGAGACATGTGTGGCAGTGTCTGGGGGGAGAGCGGCCTAGTCTAGGGCTGGGGCTGGCAGTGGGCATGTGGAGTGTGGAATCAATCATCCACTCAGTAGTGTGGATACATTTCTCAGTCTTGGCTCAGGCGGTAGTGGGTGGCTTATTAAAGCGGGGGTTCAACCTAAAAAAAATGTCTAACATTACATTGAGCCGAGTTGTGATAATGAAATTATGCTGACCTTTTTTATTTTCTTACCGTACATAGTGTTTTATCTATATAGGTAATCGTGTGGGACTGGGCGTTCCTATTCACATGCTAATTGATTGACATGCTGCCCACCGGCGCATACAGCGCGTCACGACTTGCTTTTAAGAAGCCAAACGTCGGGTCGGGTCGGCTCTATACGGCACCTGCGCACCGACGTTCGGCTTCTTTCGGCAAGTCGTGACGCGCTGTATGCGCCGGTGGGAAGCATGACAATCAATTAGCATGTGAATAGGAACGCCCAGTCCCGCACGATTACCTACCCAGAAGCCGCAGTGAAAATATAGATAAAACGCTATGTATAGGGGGGGGGGGGGGGCGAAAAAAAATTCTGCCCCGAGCGCCCATAACTGGTTACGCCACTGGTACTCAGCACCAATATAGAGATTCTCTAGGTGTAAAAAGTGCTCAGCTCTTGACAGGTACTACAAATAAATATAGAAGACATCTATTTTAATGAATCAAACAAAACATATAGTGGTCTTCATGTATGTTCAGTTCATTATGCACAGAACATGAAGCAGATTAGTCACCAGGCATGAATATTTATGTTTCTATCTTTCAACAGAAAAAAATTGAATCACTGTATGTATAAAGGTCACAACTACAGTAGCTTCCACTGAAAGTAAAGGTCATTCAACAAATAGCACACTCTACAAATGTATGACAACTTATTTCTACACTTTAAAGAAACATTCATTTAAAGGCAAATACATTTTTTTATTTTTTTATTATTATCAAATATTATTCTAATTTGCTACACTTCAGTCAATTGGGTATGAATGGATAATTAAAGAAACAGCCCTCCGACTTAATTATCACCCACTGCGCTAAGTTGAGAACCTAAAACCTAGCTGCTGCTTTAGAAATATAAATGTGAAAAATAATATATATGTACTACACCATCAAACTAAACAGGTGACATGTAATATATAAAAGCAGCACTTGAAGTAGTGAAAAATGTGATTCCCACTAACTAAATAATGTGACTATATGTGACACATAACATATATCGTATAACATAAATCACCTGATACAGTGAAACATGAACATACAAATATTAAACAAAAGAGCGAAAAAAAGTTCAAATCCTGTGATAATCAGTGAAAAGCTGAAGAAGAGTTCATAGATAAATTGTTAGTGTCAATCTTCTCAATCTTCCACCACACCGCCTGTGCTCAGTGAATCCTTCACTCTTCCAAAATGCGCACTTACCACAAATAAATGCCCAGCACTCTCGTGTTGAGGCACAAAAGCAAAACTCCAAATCTCTCCAAATGATCGATATCAGTGTCCAATTCAGTGATAAATTCCAACGTGTTCACATAAATAAAGAAAAAATAGCACTATAGTGTAATATTGTAAAACCAGTTTTAATCAAACCACTAAAAAATCTTCATAAAATGCACTCACAAACATAATCTTTCACCAAACTTTGAAAAACAAGTGACAGCATAGGTTTCCAAGTATCCAAAACAACAAGCTAGTGGTCACGGCAGACTCTCGATCATTCCCAGTGTACTCACAGCACCCTGGACGCTGCTCGATGTGAAGATGGTAATTGAGTTGGCCAGCTAGAAGTATATCGTGCGTCCGTATGGTTTACACACGATCAAAGATAAATGACCACGCCCCCGACATGTTTCGTTATACCGACTTAGTCAGGGGATTGGTCACAAGCTCTAAAAGTCGCCCTTTTATTCCGTTCCACCATCGAAAAAGACGCGTATGCCGGAAACTGCGTCGAAAGTGACGCGATCACGCAGCGTGCTCACGCTGACGCGATCGACGTCTCTTCCCGGACCTATTACACTGCGTGTCTATGTGTATTCGATGTTCCGTCGAAAATGAAAACTCCGCCCAGCCTACCCCTGTATTTATACTAATATCAAATTACATACAGATGGACTCTATTTACTAATTAGATTTGAAGGCAATTGGTTCCACTAGATTTTAGTTAGGGGTATCATAGTAAAATAGGCTCAATAAAAATGCACGCCACACTTTTCAGATATTTATTTGTAAAGAAAATTAAAAACCATTTATCATTTCCTCCCACTTCACATTTAGGCGCCTTTCACACGGACGGCTGTTTTGCCGCAGATAAAAGCATGTTTATGTTTTGCTGGAATTCAAGACTCCAGGCACAGCGATCAGCTGCATTTGTACAGTGCTTTTAGCTGCGGTTGCGTTTAGCCGCGGCACGATGTTGAACGGGGATCCGACTTGGATCCCTGCCAATACCAAGCACTGTGTCTGGTATGAATCTTGAGGGGGAACTCCACGCCAAATTTCAAATAAAAAACCGGCATGGGTTCCCCCTCCAAGAGCATACCAGGCCCTTGGGTATGCTATGGATATTAGGGGAACCCCCGTACACCAAAAAAACGGCGTGGGGTTCCCCCAAAACCCATACCAGACCCGGACCCGAGCACGCAGCCGGCCGGTCAGAAAAGGGGGTGGGGACAAGCGAGCGCCCCCCTCCTTAACCGCGCCAGGCCGCATGCGGCCCCCCCACCCCAAAGCACCCTGTCCCCATGTTGATGAGGACAGGGCCTCTTCCCGACAACCCTGGCCATTGGTTGTCGGGTCAGCGGGCAGGGAGCTTATCGGAATCCCAAAGCCCCCTTTAATAAGGGGGCCACCAGGTCCCAGCCCCCCATAGGAATAAAAATAGGAATAAAAAAAAAAAAGAAGCACACTACACAGGGTTTCTAAAATAATTTATTAGTCAGCTCCGGGGAGAGTTCTTCCGGGGGCTTTTTCGGCATCTTCTCTGTTGTCTTCTGCCAGGGGGTCCCGGTCTTCACCGCCACCTGGTTCTCATCCACCAGAACCAGATGGCGGTGAAGACCGTGACCCCCCCCCCCCAGCAGAAGAGAGCCAGACGGTGGTGAAGACAGGGACGCGCCCGGCAGAAGACGTCGATGAAGCCCGGGGGCCCCCTCGTAAAAGAGCTAAAGAAGTGAGGGAGCCCCCGGGCTTCATCGACGTCCTCTGCCGGGGGCATCCCGGTCTTTACCACCGTCTGGTTCTCTTCTGCCGGGGGGGGGGGGTCACCGCCTGGTTCTCCCCAATCTTTTTCAAGACTTGAAACCACTCCCTTACTAGCAATCCTGAAGAGGTTTTAAAACAATTTGAATGTCTCTTATACATTGTATAATCTTTATCCTAAAATTGGGACAATTTTCAAAGTGTTTATTAAAATTAAAGTTGGAGACATCAAAAGACAATGGTATCAAAAGTAACAGACGTCAGTGAGACATTAAGAGCTAAAGAAAAAAGGAAATAGCCCTACAATTACAAAGCCAGTACGAAGGCATATGGACCTGTAACAATTGTCAGTGTAACCTTTACAACCAGGACATGCAAGCATAATAATTTCTTCCTGTAAAGTTGCTGTATTTTGTTGTGCAGTTATTCAACTTCATCATCCATATAGATAAGTAACGAAAGATTTTTAAAATTTAAATGTTGGATACACTAGGTTTACGTTTCTCAAAATCACGGAAAATGGCATAAAGGTCTTAATGAATATTACTAGTGATAAAGAATTTCTCTAACAAATACCTATGAGAATTTGAATAAATTTAGCCATTTCTTCACCAGCTTCAATCAATTGTAATTGTTATATGCTTATTGTCTTGATTGTGTTTTTTCTCATTCATTCAGGTTGTCACCAAGCACTGGAGTGTGCTGTAATAGGGCAATGAGCCAAAAGCCATCTTGTAGTCAATTTAAGCAACATGCAAATTTTACTTTTATGCTAGGTTTTTGAAGCTCATCATATCAATCAGGATATGATCCATTTTCCCTCTAGTATTTTGGCTCTATCATTTTTTTCATCATTGGATACATATGGTTCTTTTCCATTATTGTTAGATGGAATCTCATATTATCCCTGTCATCAGCTTTTGCGCTGTTGGTTTTCAGGTGGCCTATAATTGCTTGGTACAAACCCTTTGTATATTTTTATCAGGTGGTAATTTCTCCCAGGTGTTATCCATTCTTAAATCTCTTGTACTTGCAGGATGCCATTCCTTTGCTGTGCCAGTGTTATTTGAAAGCTATTATTTAATCAAAGCATGATACATATGAATACTTTAGTGTCTGCTGCTCACATTGATACTTATTATATGTATCATGGTAGCTTTGTGTTTGGCTTTCATCACCTTCACCTTCTTTATACCATTATTAATATTCTTACTATTCAGTTATACTATTGTAAGGGTAAAACAAAAAAAACTGTTTCCTGCTGCTCAAAACTCAAAACACAAAACTGTTTGTCAAAGGTGGATCGATTCCTCTCAATATGTTAACATTCCCTGCTGTTAGTGGACTTCCTGCTGCTGATTATTATATTATTTTACCTTTATTCTGAAACAACCCTGCTGTTCTCCACACCAGTAAAATAATGGTACGGTACCTAACAGCCTCAAATCCATCTGCATTGATACTTTATTCCTGTGTTGAAGAATATTTATAGGATGTTAACATTATTGCATTTGGTGAATTGGTACAATGTTAGAGGTTTATATAAGAATTAGGAAATCCACTTTCTCTTCTCACTTGTATTGGTAGCATAATTTTGACATCCATTTGAGATGGTTCTAAGAACATTCAGAATTCTTTGACAGTGCCCTTTAAACTGCAGTTGACATCCTTCTGATTTTGAGCAGACTTTGCATTTCCATAGACTTTTACAAACTATATTCCATTGACACAAGCCTTTACACTTATTGTAGTGAAGCTTGTTGGGTTTAAGGAAGACAGTTTTGAATTTGATAACATTGCTTCATCATCATGTGACAGCTGGCAGGGTTAGGTAAAAACTGCCCACGACAGAGAACATTTGGTCAGAGGATATCACTGTGTATATACCATACATTTATTATTTTGATCCAAAGTTCCATTGTATTTACTTCTAGAATTATTGGCTTATTCTGTCTTTTGCCTAGGTATTCTACCTAAATTAATCCTTTTCTACGTGAGGTATAGGTAGTGCAATGTCTACAGGTCTCAAAAGTGCAGGGACAAAGCTTTCAACTGCTGGAACAATTACATGAAGGTATTAACTGGCCACAAAAATGCACCTATAACATACAGTATATAAAGATGTAGTTAATTTTTATTTGTTTACAAACGGTTTATTGAAAAAATAAGTCTCAATACAATTTAAGCGTACATTGGTAAGAAATATACATATAAAGAAGGGAGCAGTATACATCATTATAAAATATGGGTAGCAGCAGCATAAAAGTTAGGGGAACAATCCCTGGAATGTATAATAGAATCAGTGATAACTTATTGTAGAGGCACAAAAACCTAGTAGAGTTGTTTGATGATAAGAAAGGTCAATTGTATCATATTGTGGTTCAATGATTCAACAGGGAAAGATCCCAGGGTTTCCATTTACCATTATATGTGTCCGTAGTGTCAAATAGGGTATGATGAATGTGTTCTGATAGTTTAATGGCCAGCATGCGATTCATAATTTGGGACCATGGCACCATAGAAGATCTCCAGTTGAAAGCTATAGCCCAGTGTATTGAGCTGAACAATGTATGTATTAGCCTAGTGTGGGCTATAGGGATATCTGGAATAGGATAGAATAGGAGGCACATTTTAGGTGTCAGTACAATACTACCCGTAATTTGTTCTATTTTATTTTCAGCCTGTTGCCATGTGGTTTTGAGGTGGGTACAATCCCAGAAAGTGTGTATGAGGGAACCATACGCAATATATGCAGTTATATTGACAGAAGTACACTGCAGGTGGTGTAAATACAGATGTATTTTATGCTGTAAGGCCATACACCACTATTTACTATTAGAATTTATTTGTTTTTAATTTTTGTGGTGTGATTTAGCAGTTCAACATAGTCTGCCCTAGTTTAATTCATGAACACTAACATCTATATAATGTTTCTACTATCTAACAAACATAATCTCTGGCAGGAAACAACAATGCTTACAATCCTTGTTTTTACTAACTTGAATAATAATGTAAATCATAAACAGGGTGGAGAGGGTGTACTTTTTTTTTTTTTTTTGCATAATGTAGTTCTGCAACATACAGGAAGAAAAATAAACAAGCATCTTGAATTATGTAAGTTAAGTGTCTCAATGTTTAACATTGTGGAATGTTAATCTTTGTCAAGTCAAGTTAACCCTAACATTCAAAAAAAAGTCATGATGACTTCGGGGAATGTATTGTAGGGATATAGGGTGTGCAGTCCTCTGGTCCAAGTTGCCAGATGGCATCAATTAGGTCATAGTGTGATGATGACTCCAGGAGTATGCCATCATTATTTTATGTATCAGGAGCCTCCAAATACTGAAACCTAAGAAAATATGGACACATTCATGGTGAAAAAAGAAATCCAATATATAGTACATATTGATATTTAATTAACATCTTTTACATAGGACTAAATGACCTTTTAATGTTAAGTAAATTTTTCGATGTACTGGCATGCACTGTCTGTTCTCCAGCCAGAGCCATTGGAAATAGTACACTGGCCTGTAATTTTCTTCCATTTTCTTCTACAATGCATTGCATGGCATCTCATGCAGATTGTTAATTTTATTGAGTGTACTAAACAAACAAATTATTACTTTTCAGTTGCCATTGTGTTAAAGAATCAATGAATCCTGACTGCCTTGCAAATGCAGATGCTGATGTACTTTTAATTCGATTTTAAATTACCTTTGTTGTGCCTCTATGCAGCTAATAATATCTTTCAAGAGGATGGTGATGAATAAATAACCATATAAACTCCATGTCCTGCCCCAAATCAACATCAGGATGGGCAAGTCTGTAGAGGAGTGCCCATTTACTCATTATGCTCAGATGCAGGTTCAAGCCTCCATAATTTCTTTACTTCATCTCCTCAGGTTCCTAGTCATGATAAAGGTGGGTAGATTTCTCTGCTACCCTTCCTCAACAGCTCAGGAAGGACAAATCTGATTAGGCAGAATTAGCTGGGCAAGTAGTCTCAAGCCAGATTAGAGGCCCTCTATTGTCAGGACTGGTGTGTGGGCAGCAGGGCCAGACCCTAATAGAACACAGCATCTTTAGCCACCTCCAGTCTGGGCCTTTTCCGTCACTTTTTGTTCACATGTAACAATTAGTATTTTTTGCTAGAAAATTTCCGTATTTATTGGCATATAATACGCACAGGCGTATAACATGCACCTTCATTTTAAGAGGGAAGTTTCAGGATAAAAACAAAGTAAAATAAGGGTCAGTGCCCATCAATGCAACCTGATAAATGCCCATCTGCAGCCTCAAAATTGCCTATCAATGCAGCTCAATCAATGCCCATCTGCAGCTTCACAATTGCCCATCAATGCAGTTTGATGAATGCCCATCTGCAGCCTTCCCATTGCCATAAATGCAGCATGATCAATGCCCATTTTAGGGAGGGGGGCGGGATGAGCGCTGTCAGAATCTCCTGTTTTCCCTGCGGCCTCTTTAATACAAAGTCCCACCTCCTGGACCAGCTTCTATGATAGACAGAACACTGGTCCAATGCCGGCCCAGGAGATGGGACTTCCTATTACAGAGACTTTACTGAGTAAACATGAGATTCTCGCTGTATGTAATCTGACAATGCTCATCCTGCCCCCCTTCCCATTCTCTCAGAGGCAGCCCAAATTGCAGTATCGGAGTATAACATGCACACACTATTTGCAATTGATTTGCAGGGTGAAAAAGTGATTGTTATACGCCAATAAATACAGTAGTTAGCACCCCAAACATTATATATTTTTTTAAAGCAGAGGCCCTAGAGAATAAATTGGTAGGTTTTGCTATTTTTTATGTCACATGGTCTTTGCACGGCCGTGTTTCAAACACAATCCTTTTTTGTAAAAAAATACACTTTTTTGAACTCTAATGCAAAAAAACACAATACATAACCCAATTATTTTGTAAAATATAAATGATGATGTTACACCGAATAAATAAATAGCAAACATATCATGCTTCAAAATTGCACACGCCAGTGCAACGGCGACAAACGTTGTACATTTTACTATCCATAGGCAATGTTTTAAATGCCTTTACAGGTTACCACTTTAGATTCACAGAGGAGGTCTGTGCTATAATTACTGCCAATTATCTGACATTCACAGTCATACCTCACATTTGTGGGACGATCGCTGTTTGTGTGTGTGCAGGACCAACAAAAAGCATTCGCCAACGTTTCATTTTTTTTTTTGTAATTGTTAATTTATTTGATTTTTATTATTTTACACTGTTGCTTTAATTTTTTTTATTACTTTTATTGCTGTCACAGGGTATGCAAACATCCTTGTGACAGCAATAGACTATTTATAGTACTATTTATATAAACATCTGGGGTCTATAAGATCCCAAATCCCTCCTCTGCACTTAAAAGCATTCAAAACACCAAGATCAGTGTTTTTGAATGCTTTAGATTTTTAAAAACTGTCGCTGATGGTTTCCGAGTAAACCGAAAGTGATGTCATGTCATCGCTTCCAGTTTACTGTTATGAACAGCTGATTAAAGATTTGCTAAAGAATCTACTTTAATTAATTTTCCCCGCTAACCACGGGATAATGGGGGTTTTTTTCTGCAGGCCTCTGCTCCTCCATTGCCCCTGGGGGGCGTCGTTAATGTGGCTCCTTGTCAGCTATCCTGGTCTGGCCCCACACCGGTTGGTGGGCGGATGCAGCCCGTGCCCCTCTGGACTATCCAGCGGTTCCACACAATAATGACTCCCTGGTTCAGTGGTAATTACAATACCTCAGTAATCTATGTGATGTATGTTGACTTGTGTCCTTATATCCTTTTTAAATTTTTGTTATTATTTTTTAGAAATCATGCCCCCTGAAGAGACCAAACTGGTCGAAACGCGTCGGGGCTCACCTTTGTACAGATTACGCAATTATGTTATGTACTATGATCTATTATACTGTATCCAGAAATGTTATTCTTTTTGTAACAACCAACTTTGACTCAACTGGGAATCCGAGACTCTCGGCAATAAACACTGTTTTATATATTTAACATTCATTCAATCTATCATTGCTGCCTATAGGCCCACTGGGGAATCCTTTTCTTTCATGCAATTTCAGGGCTAGCAGCTTATTTCATCTCCTTGATTATGTGTCATTTCTCCTTTTTTTCAGATTAAAGATTTGCTTGGCTTACCGGCAAGCCAGCAGACTTTCTGGCTGGTTGCTCGGGTCTTCTGGTGAGATGGGAGGGCTCAAGAGAGCTGCAGAAGGTAATAGGAGGGGCGTGGGCGTCCCCTCCGGCTGTTTGTAATAGCAGTCGAGCCACTAGTAAGCCACTCCAATTGCTATTACAAGCAAGCTGACTGCCAGCTCTAAAAAATTATACCGGAATGATGCTAACTTCTCCACCACAGTCCTCCAGACTGACACTCACCAGCCCACCCGGCTTACTCTCAGGAGATCTCCCAGTAGTAGACCTGCTCTTGCTGTCCTCTCCTTGCCCCCTTGCCTCTAGGAAGGGCTTCCTCTGTGTGTTATGGCAGGATCCTAACAGCACGCGAGCCCCGGCCCAAGGTCACCACCCCCAGACTAGGGGGCACATAGGAGGGCCACGGACAGCCTCTTCAGCACTTCATCTCCGTCTTCCAACCAACTCCACTGCTGACTCATTCCTATTTATGAGGAAGCCTGCCCACGGCCAGCCCTTTACTGGGGATTGGCTGAGGCCCCCATAAATATGCCAAGCAGCTCCTCCTAACCTCTACCCACTATGTCTAGAACATTCTCCAATGCCCCAGAAAACAGGGGGAGGAAACAGAGAGGCCGATAGGATGAGTCATCCAGCCCTGAATCACTGAACCTTACCCAGATTCACAGCTCAGGCTTAACCCTGAGCTAAAGAAATTTTCCTACACTAACACCTAGCACAACTAGAGGGTGCTACAATAATTCACAGATAACTGTTCTGAGTTGAATTACTGAATTAGTGATTATCAGATTTATCGATATAGAGTCTTCTAAAGAGTATGATATGAAGCCACACATTATCCTGATTACGTAACAATTAAATAGCTGCCAAGAGTTTACATTCGGGCAGTTTGCATATAAGTCGAGAATTGAAGTACCACATCTTAATATACACGTCCAGAAATATGTGTTTTTATAACAACATCTATTTTTGGAATAAACTTATATTTGGACTGGCATAATACAGTATTGTGCTTCATTTCTTGACTTACCCATCCACAACCCAAGGTGATTGTCAAAATCCTTCAATATAAAGAAAGAACCAGCCCAATATTTATATTCTCCACAGTCAGGTCCCAAACATGCTGTTGGGTTGCAACAAAAATACACAATTATTATTCAGGTGAAATTTAGGATTCCAGTGCCATTAATCCACTTTTTGAACAAAATCAACACCACACGCTGCTTACCTTGATCTTCAGTGCCATCCCTATTTTCCACATTTTAGTTGCACTTGAGACTAGTGAGGTAAACGTAGAGAAGCTTGTGGCTGAAAAGCAATATGTATTGTAATTATCCTGCTTGTGTGCATATCATTTCAAATTACTGTGAGTGGGTGTGTGCTTGCACTTGGCCATGCACAAATACTGTAGATGTCACATTAATTATGATGAAAGATCTAGGGCCAGCCTGTCAAATCAATTTCTGAGGCAGCAGGTACTCCTAAATACAGCTGTTCTCTTTTGGAATGCCATTTTTTCTCAGTGGATTAGAAATATGTGATGGATGCTTCCAACTGTTACCCTTACATTATACATATTGTCATGTGTTCTTTCACTCATTCACTGTCCAATTATCTTACTAGTCAGACAGCTTCATCAAAAAATAGTATTTTAGTTAGAGCTTCTTTTTTTAACCACTTCAGCCCCGGAAGAATTGGCTGCCCAATGACCGGGCCATTTTATGCGATACGGCACTGCGTCACTTTAGCTGACAATTGCGTGGATGTGTGACGTTGCACCCAAACAAATTTGACGTCCTTTTTTTCCCACAAATAGAGCTTTCTTTTGGTGGTATTTGATCATCTCTGCGGTTTAAATTTTTTGCGCAATAAACAAAAAAATAGAGACAATATTGAAAAAAAAGCAATATTTTTTACTTTTTGCTATAATAAATATCCCCCAAAAAATATATAAAAAAGCATACTTCTTTCTCAGTTTAGGTCAATATGTATTCTTCTAGATATTTTTGGTAAAAAAAATTGCATTAATCACATATTGATTGTTTTGCGCAAAAGTTATAGTATCTACAAAATAGGGGATGGATTTATGGCATTTTTTTAATATATGTTTTTATTGGTGGTGTAAATTTTATCGTGACTGTGACATTATGGCGGACACATCGGAACACTTTTGACACTATTTTGGAACCATTGTCATATATACAGCGATCAATGCTATAAAAATGCACTAATTACTGTGTAAATGACACTGGCAGGGAAGGGGTTAAACACTAGGGGCGATGAAGGGGTTAAGTGTGTCCTAGGGAGTGATTCTAACTGTGGGGGGATGGGCTACCAGTGATATGACAGCGCTCACTGCTCACAATCACAAGGAGCAGTAGATCCCTGCCATGTCACTAGGCAGAACAGGGAAATGCCTTGTTTACATAGGCATCTCCCCGTTCTGCCACTCCGTGAGATGATCGCGGGGACTCGTCAGACATCGAATCTACCGAGCACGCTGCAGGGTGGCGCACCGCAGCAAATTCAAAGGTACGTCCCTTTGCGCAGCCGTGCCAATCTGCCGATGTAAATGTACATGTGGCGGTTGACAAGTGGTTAAGGAAAGTGGAGAATTTAAATATTATTTTTAAAGCTAAGCTGGAATTCCTCTCTGACCGCTTAAGGACCGCCCACGTATATATACTGCGGCAGGGTGGCACTTTAGCACGAAATCACATACATTTCTTCCTGGTCTGGGGCGTGCATTGGCAACCTGCCCCAGCTGTGATTGGACACATTGGAGTCAATCAGCGGGTCCAATCATTTCCGAGGCAGACAGAGTGTTGGACTGTAAACAAGGCAGATCGCAGTTCTATGACTGGAGAAGACAGAGACCTTTGTTTCTGCTAAGCAGGAACACAGATCTCTGTCTTCTTAGGCCGCATACACACGATCGAACATGTCCGCTGAAACTGGTCCGCAGACCAGTTTCAGCGGACATGTTCGATCGTGTGTACGGCCTATCGGACCATTTTCCAGCGGGCCAAAGTTTCAAAATATGCTGGAAACCTGTCTGTCGGACATGTTCGATGGTTAGTACACAAAATCATCGGACTAAAATCCTGCGCATGCTCAGAATCAAGTCGACGCATGCTTGGAAGCATTGAACTTCGTTTTTTTATCACGTTGTTGTGTTCTACGTCACCGCGTTCTGGTCCTAGGAGATTTTGGTCCGATGGTGTGTACGCACATCAGACCAACAGACCACTTCAGCCTGATCCGATGAAAACGGTCTGTCGGACAAGTTTCATCGGACATGTCTGATCGTGTGTACACGGCCTCACAGTACAAGCACCCCCACACAGTAAAAAAGCACCCGTTAGGGACACATTTAACCCTTTGATTGCCACTGATGTTAACCCCATTCCCTGCCAGTGTCATTAGTACAATGACAGTGCATATTTTTTAGCAATTTATCAGTGTCACTGGTCCCCAAGAGTCCCTCAAAAGTGTAACTTAGTGTCTGATTTGCCCGCCGCAATGTCGCAGTCCCGCTTTAAGTCACTGATCGCCATCATTACTAGTAAAACATTTCCATAAAAATTTCACATAGTTTGTAGATGCTATA
Organism: Rana kukunoris; assembly: GCA_029574335.1. NCBI lineage: Eukaryota > Metazoa > Chordata > Amphibia > Anura > Ranidae > Rana > Rana kukunoris. The sequence continues at coordinate 156,714,001 of CM056050.1, read as the reverse complement.
ACATTTGCACAAACCAATCAATATAAGCTTATTGGGATTTTTGTTACAAAAAATATGTAGCAGAATACATATTGGCCTAAATTGAGCAAGACATTTTTTATTTTTTTTATTGGGTATGTTTTATAATAGAAAAAATAGATGTTTTATAATAGAAAAAAAATGTCTGTCTTTTTTTGTTTATAGGGCAAAAAAAGGACAACTAAAGAGGTGATCAAATACTACCAAAAGAAAGCTCTATTTGTGGGAAAAAACGGACATACATTTTATTTGGGTACAACATCGTAATTGTCAGTTAAAATAGCGCAGTGCTTTATCAGAAAAAAATGGCCTGGTCAGGAAGGTGGGTAAAACCTTCCGGGGCTGAAGAGGTTAATGGAAGCTGCACAGAAGTTGATTAAAGTGCAGAAAAGTCATGTGAATTTCACATCAAAAATCCAATCATGTGCAACGATTTTACATTTTTATATTCCCATGCACCTAATTATATCTTGAAAGCGAGCAATGGTGCACTTCATTTCCTTTGAGTCAATCACCCCCCAATGTGTAAGCTGGACTCTGCGCACAAATTTAAAACAACGTTGTTTTTGCCTGCCTTTGAGATCTGGTCATAAAAGCAGTAGAAGATCCATAGGAAAGATTTTATTTTTGTTAGGTTTTAGTCAGAATAGTAAAGGAATACAACCTCTGTCCGATTTTTAGTGTCGACTGCTTCCCATAACAGATATAACCTCTATCTATACTGTATGCTCTGGTGACGTGACCACTGTCACTGGAAGAGGAGGTGAGGGAAGCTCTTTCAGTGGGGACACCCAATTCAGTGACAGTGACAGGTGTCTAATGCCTTGTACATGCGATGAAAAAAGTCAGACAGAATTTTTTCATCAGATATTCCGACCGTGTGTTTGTGCCCCATCGGATTTTTTCCATCAGAAATTCCGACGGACTTAGAAAGAGAACATGTCTCTATTTTTCACAAATTCAGATTGTGTGGAACTCCGACGGAGAAAAAAACATGCATGCTCAGAATCAAGTCGACGCATGCTCGGAAGCATTGAACTATCATTTTTCTCAGGCTCGTCATAGTGTTGTACATCACCGCATTTTGGACGGTCAGAATTTGGTGTGACGGTGTGTATGCAAGACAGCTTGAGCACAATTCCGTCTGAAAAATTCGTCAGAGTTTATCCCAACGAAAATTTTGATCGTGTGTACGGGGCATAAAAGGACACCCTCATTTTAAAGACATTTCATCTCACTTCCTGTCGTGTCTCTAGAAATGGAAGTGAAGGAGAATCTCCTAGTGTGGACCTATACTGCAATGAAAAAAAAACCTTACAAGTGTTCTATATCTTCCCTGGTGTATCCAAAACATGCTTTAGATGGTAAGTCTTTTAGTATCAGTTTCTTATATATGAAACATCAGAAACATAGGGCCAGATTCAGAGAGCCGTAACTCCTGTCTAACTGGTGTTAGACTGGAGTACTTTCAAATTACGCGCGTTTTTTAGCTAGTCTGAAACCTCAAACCATGAAAAGATGGCTGCGGGCTTCAATTCGACTGGATTACGTGTTCGTACGCCTTCGGATCTACGCTGCAATAAAATTGCGGCCACTGGGTGAACTTCCCGTCGTTTTCCGTGTCGGGGTATGCTAATGAGCTTTTGCCGGCGATCCCCGAAATTACGATCTTCAATCGCAATCTCTTACGGCATCTTTAGTCATCTTTTTTTTTGCGTAACACTATACCAGCTTTTTGCTGGTCTAATATTAGACAGCCCATGTTAAGTATGGCCGTCGTTCCCGCGTCAAATTTCAAAGTTTTCCGAAGTTTTTTATTATTTTTTACGTAAGTCATCCGGGAATAGGAATGTCCGTAAATGACGCTACTCAAAAAAAAATGACGTAACGACGTGATTTCGCGCAATGCACGGCGGGACATTTCTGAACGGAGCATGCGCAGTTCGATCGCCGCGGGGACGCGCCTAATTTAAATGCTTCACGCCCCCTAATCACGTATTTCGATTACGCGGCGAGAAATAGACTACGCCGCCGTATCGTACGGGCAAAAATCTACCAGAATTCGATGTAGAGCCTGGTAAAATACGGCAGCGTAGAGTATTTCGAATACGCTGCGCAAATTTACGTGTACCTGAATCTGGCCCATTGCGTTTTATGCTGCACAAATAAGGCAGTAAACTCATTTCATGGGAAAGAAGTAGACATTTGAAATGCATTATTAGTCATTCATTTTAATGAGTACTCTGTGTTGAAAATATAAAAGGTTAAACCATTTATTCGTAATTCAACAACAACTTTAATTGCAGTAATACACCTAATAAGAATTGTAATAACGTAATGATGCAAATTTTATTTATTGCTGTCAATCTTGCATTTAGTGAGCACGAGCAAATATAAATAAGATCATTAGTGATCACTGTGTTTTTATTGGAAGATCATTACAAATGTCACTTGAGAATTTAGCCTTCTATATTAGCAGGCAAAATGCTATGAAAACGCTTGAAGTACTGCTTGGCTAGAATGTTGTGAATGCACAGATTTCTTATCTGTTTGTAGACGGGTACACACACAGGCGCTACAACAATATGGAGGAGATATTGCTCTTTATTTGTCTCTCTCCCTTTATTGTGATATATTTAGAGAGAATGGGAATTTGAAAAAAAAAAACATAAATACTCACCTAGGGGAATGCAGTATTGATCCAATTCTTCATCTTTCCCCTGCTGGCACTGAACTAAGAACCAGTGGCGGCTGGTGCTCAAAACTTTTGGGGGGCGCAAACCAACTAAAAATTACTGTAAAAAAACATCAATTGCAGCCGCTGTGCCATCAAATGCAACCACTGTGCCCATCAATTGCAGCCACTGTGCCCATCAAATGCTGCCACTGTGCCCATCAATGGCAGCCACTGTGCCCATCAAATGCTGCCACTGTGCCCATCAAATGCTGCCACTGTGCCCATTGAATGCTGCCACTCTACTCTTCAAATGCTGCCACTGTGCCCATCAAACGCAGCCACTGTGCCATGAAATGCTGCCATTGTGCCCATTAAATGCTGCCTTTTTGCCATCGAATGCCACCACTGTGACCCCCTGCCGGCTCGCTGGCTGCCCAACACTTACCCTGTCTCTGTGAGGCAGTGAGTGATGGCAAGCAGTATCCTCCATGCATCTCCTCCCGTCCTCTCCTCCCATCAGGTGTCCAATCACAGCGCCTGTCGTTTTAGCCAATCAGGTGACAAGTAACAGACCAAAGCACCTGATTGGCAGAGAGGCGGTTTAGTGTTAAGAAAGCGAATATTAATTCGCTGTTCTAACACAACTGGGTGAACCTTTTTTGACGCATATTAGAGCCTATGGCTCTAATCAGGTGCTTCAAAAACACCCCCTGCTGCTGTAATTCAGGCTCCCGGCACCCGAAAATGGGCCGGCACCTGAATAGGGGATGGCAGCACTGGCAATTGATAGATTTATGCTATGCATGAATCTATCCACTGGTCATAGAGGGGATGGATGGACGCACCGTCACTGCCAAGAACTGAGCGATCAAAGACTGCTGATCGCTCAGTTCTCTGCAGTCTGTGAGTAGGCACTGTCAGTCTGGCTCTATGCTCTGCCTTCCACCAATCACAGCATCCCCCATACAGTTAGAAAGCACCTAGGAGCACACTTAATCCTTTGATCACCCCTGATGTTAACCCCTTCCCTGCCAGTGTCATCAGTGCATATTTTTTAGCACTGATCACTGTATTTGTGTCCCTGGTCCCTAAAAAGTTTCAAAAATGTCAGTTAGGTGTCCAATTTGTGCGCTGAAATATTACAGTCCCGCTAAAAATCGATGCTGCAAGGAGACGGAAGTGTCCTCTCACCATCTGCTTCTCCTCCCCTGATCACCAGTAGTGTTGCTCACGAATATTCGCATTGCGAATATTCGCTACGAATATTGCATATTCGAGTATTCGCGAATAACTCGAATATCGCGGCGAATATTCGCTATTTCGAATATTCGTATTTTTCAAATTTCGCAATCAATTTCGCAATCAATTTCGCATTCGCACTAGCAATTTTTTTTTTATAGAATATAGCGAATATTCGTAAATATCGAATATTCGTGATAATTTATAAAAAATAAAAAAAAATTGCGAAATCTCGCCAATGCGAAAATTCGCCAATGCGAAATTTCGCTATTTTTTTTTTAAATATAGCGAATATTCGTAAATATCGAATATTCGTGATATTTTATCCAAAAAAAATAGCGAAATTTCGCAATCATTTTCGCTTTCGCATATGCGAAATTTCGCTATTTTTTTTTTTTTTTTATAAAACATAGCGAATATTCGTAAATATCGAATATTCGTGATATTTTATCCCAAAAAAAATGCGAAATTTCGCATTGTCGAAATTTCGCAATTTTTTTATTTTTTTATAAAATATCACGAATATTCGATATTAACGAATATACGCGAATATTCTTCGAAATATTCGCGAAATATCGCGAAATCGAATATGGCGTATTCCGCTCATCACTAATCACCAGAGGCTTTTAGGCAAAGACCTGGGGGCCCCCTTCTGCCATGAGAGGTCATCACAGTATCTTGGGGACTGGTGAGAGAGCTTTTTGCACATTAATGATACTGCTAGCAGGGACTGAGCCACTGAGAGCACTGTAACTGTACGGTATCTTCGCTACTTTCATGTTAACTGGGATAGATGTAAGGTGCACCAACGCTTTTAAAGGGTCCAAACAAGAACACCACAAAGGAACGCCCCTCCCGTAATAAATATTATGCAAGCCCCCCTGCCCCCTCCGCTACCATTCTTCTTTTATTTTGGACAGTGCATGCGGCATAGGACTTGCATCGCCACCATAAATACACTCTGGCAGTATAATTCCAGCACTCAGTAGATTAAACTTTACTACTGCTCACTGCTGCACTTGAAGTGGCCTTGTAACTCTTTTTGCTGATCTGGATGCTAAATATCATATTAAAGGGTTGTAAAGGTTAAAAAAAAAAAAAGACCTAAATAGCTTCCTTTACCTTAGTGCAGTCCTCCTTCACTTACCTCATCCTTCGATGTCCTCATCCTTTTAAATGTCTTTATTTCTTCTGAGAAATACTCACTTCCTGTCCTTCTGTCTGTAACTACACACCGTAATACAAGGCTTTCTCCCTGGTGTGGAGAAAGCCTCTTGAGGGGGGAGTGGGCGAGCAGGAGTGTCAGGACACCCACTAACACACAGCTCCTTTCTCTATCTGCAAAGTAGAGAGTGTCCTGACCCTCCTGCTCGCCCCCTCCCACCTCAAGAGGCTTTTTCCATACCAGGAAGAAAGCCTTGCATTACTGTGTGCAGTTACAGACAGAAGAACAGGAAGTGAGGATTTCTCAGAAGAAATAAGGACATTTAAAAGCAAAATCGAAGGACGAGGTAAGTGAAGGAGGACTGCACTAAGGTAAAGGTAGCTATTTAGGGAAAAAATGTTTTTCCTTTACAACCACCTTTAAGCCTAGTCCCTACTGGTAATTACTTTGTATGCTAAATGATGGTATTACCATTGTTAATTCATTTTATGCCTGCTTAGTTACCAACTATATTGGGTGACAATACATTAGGTGTGATTTAACTACCTGGTTTGGTGCTTGTGTTATTAAATATAGCAGTATTATTGGGTGCTAAATAATTTCCTGTGATATTGTATGTTTGTACAGTACACTTAACCTGGTGTGTCAGAGGGGCTGAGGTTCTTGAGAAGGTTGAGGCAAAGAATAGAGCACCCATTCTATCCAGTGGCTCCTATGGGGGTAGCGCTACATATTACTCTAATTCATTGATTGAAAAAAATAAAAGTGTATAATGAAAAAAAAGGTGCGCTACATATAAACAGCAAAAAATTGCAATGATGAAGTAAACATTAAAGGCATAAGATCAAATAAGTCCTAATTAAGGAAAAAATCATCCAGATGATGGTTCAGATCTAATCCATGTCACTTGGGTATTATACTTGACTGGAGGTAAAGATGATCAAATAATCAACAAACAGATGGCCGCTTACCAGACAGTTGGACCCCGAGGGGTCTTACGGGCACTGCAAACACACTGATGTCTCTCCTGGTTGGATGATCCAAGATGGTTCCCTCTAAACGAAAGCGGGATGGTTGGCACTTCAGGCAGTGTCTCTCAGCCAAAGAAAAACGACACCCGAATGCTCCAGGATAGGATGATATTTCCAAACAGGTAGATAAACCATGTGGATTAAGAAGAGAAGGATTCCATAGTGCAGTAGTTTGTTTAAAAACGGGGGTTTATAATTCCAATCATACTGACATCATAAAAAACATATATACTGTTGGCCACTGCGGGGCACCAGTATTGTAAACAAACTCGACACTGTTACAAAGTACAAAGACTTATCGAAACAGGTGCTAGGTATTCTGCTGTCGGATCGAATTGTGAAGACTCCTGACCCGATCAGCTGTTAGCGTGGTGACGTTGAATGATACACGCTCCGCCCGATGCTGCGTTTCGTCCTAACGGGCTTCTGCTGGGAAAGGAGGCATAGTACCTACACGTGACAGGGGCGGGAATAGCGCTGATTGCTCTGCCTTACATGAAAAAAATTAAAAGACCATTCCCATGAAAAATGTAAATGCATTGATTGGGAACCCTCAATGTAATATTATGTATCATAGTTCCCTTGAAAAGCAAGGTGCAAAAATGTATTAGAATGGGTCACTGAAATGAACGGGGTCATGTTGATGGAAGAACTCCAGGCTAAGGCCCTAGATAACCACGCTAAGTTCTCTTTTACATGGGGACTATGGAGGCACCACTCTTCCTCAGACAAATTAAAAAAACTACTCCCACCTGACTCGAGGCCTCCACCGCCTTAAAGGGTATGAGAGGACCTGAGCACGAAAAAAAAAACAGGACCAGGACGCGGGGAGCCCGAGCGCACCACATCCCCCCCCCCCGCCCCCCTCCTTTCTACCTTCTTCTCTCCTTTCCTTCTCTTCCTCTACTAGTTCTTCTATTTGACCTATTCCTCCCCTATCTTTTCCGGTACTTCTCTTGCCCTCCACATACAGGATTGGTTTGTCCAAGGCAATCCTCTATTCTCATGTTGTTAGAGGTTCAATCCCTTGGTACACTCCTTGTTGATTCGGAATTATAGAAGCACTGCTACCTCGCTCTTGGTGGCATACCTGGCGTGGAGATACTGTCCCCTTGCGTTCTCCTGGCCACGGGCGCAGCAGGCTCCCAAAGGGGCGCCCTGGCCGGAGGATGCATTCTGTTGAACGCCAGGTACGTTTACATAAATGTTTCACTGAGGTGGCAAATTTATCCATATTATAATCTGTATTGTGGAAAATCATTATGTATTATGTTGAGTATCGGCCCACCCAATGTTGGGGGTCCAGTTCATGTTTCTTCTGATTTCTGTCTAAAAAATTTCTAATAAAACTTTTATTGAAAAAAAAAAAATGTATTAGAATAGAATAGTTATCTTAGAGAATAGCAGGTGGTTCTGCAGGCAAGTCAGTGATTACAATTCATAAAATAATATCAGATTTCCTCAAAACCCCATTTTATTGATTATACCTTCAGGACCACCTACATAAACACTGAAGGAAAAGTGAACTGTTTTGTGTCTGTAAAAAACAAATAGATTTTATCTGGCATTATCTAACTAGATAAATAACAGCTTAAAATATTCTATAACATAGACATCAGGCTATACGGAACCGTCTTATAGTTAAATTAATAATGTATTTAGATGTATTACATTTCTCTTTCGTTCATGGACGGACACAGCCTTAATCTTGACTTAGTGGTATTAGCCTTCCTTTAGGAGTTGACTGGGCAGAAACTTATATAAAAGGTTAAATTATCATACACCCTATAGCCCGGCCCAGGGGGTGGGCCCTCTGGGTATAACCCCTCTCTCTGCATCTCTCAGATCAGTTTTTTTCTGCCTAGTTTCAGGAGAAGACATGGCTTCCTTCAGGCCCATGGCTTGAAGGCTGTTAGTTCAAGATTCTGGATTTTTATTTTTAATTTTTTTCCTGTGACCTTCGATCAACTGCCGACTGGGCGACAGGCTGGATCCTAGATCCTTGTATTCTTCCCAGTTTCGGTCATTGAGTGTGTGCCGACCGTAGCTGCACGCTGGGTCATCCACGACATGCCCGTCGCTCTACGGGTGGCCGGTGAGCAATTCGCTCCAGGGCTTGCATTAAGACCGGTCTACAGGGCCGAGTCGCAGTAGCCTGGCCGGCAGTCATCTCCGTTATCATGCGGAAGATGCACTGTCCAGAATGCTCCAGCATAAAACCACAGGAGGGTATGTACTACTACCTTGCTTCGGCAAAAAAACAGGGCTGGGCATCCCTGGAGAGGTGAGTAAAGGGTTCTATATTTCCCTTCTCCCCTCCTTCCCCTTCCCTCCTCCCTAGACTGCTGAGGTGGGGGTTGCCCTGAGAACCAATATATGGCTAGATTCACATAGATCAGCGTATATTTGTGCGGGCGTAGCGTATCTCAGATATGCTACACCGCCGTAAATTAGAGAGGCAAGTGCTGTATTCACAAAGCAATTGCTCCCTAAGTTACAGCGGCGTAGCGTAAATGAGCCGGCGTAAGCCCGCCTAATTCAAATGTGTGTGATGTGGGCGTGTTTTATTTAAATTAAGTGTGACCCCACGTAAATTAAGTTTTTTACTAACGGCGCATGCACCGTCCGTGGACGTATACCAGTGCGCATGCTCCAAATTACGTCGCTAAGACTCATTGGTTTCGACGTGAACGTAATTTACGGCCAGCCCCATTCACGGACGAGTTACGCAAACGAGGTAAAACGTGAAAAATTTTACGCGGTCCGACGTCCATACTTAACATTGGCTGTGCCATCTATTTGTTGGTTTATCTTTACGCCTAAAAAAGGCCTTACGTAAACGGCGTATCTTCACTGCGACGGCCGGGCATACGTTCGTGAATAGGCGTATCTCGCTGATTTACATATTCTAGGCGTAAATCAGCATACACGCCCCTAGCGGCCAGCGTAAATAGGCAGCTAAGATACAACGGCGTAGGAGACTTACGCCGGTTGTATCTTAGCAACATTTAAGCGTATCTCACTTTGAGAATACGCTTTAAGATACGATGGCGCAGATTCTGAGTTACGACGGTGTATCTACTGATACGCCGTCGTAAGTCTACCTGAATCTGGCCCATAAAGTATAAGTGCAAAGATATTGCTTACTTGTCTCCATGTTGTCAGCTGCTGCTTCCCTCTTTCAATGAGAGAGCTGCATAAGAGATTCTGCTGCTGTGTGTCTGGCGACCATTTTTTCTGGGACCTTGCTGGATTGTTTGTTGGTATACCTGGCGGACATTTTCTTGTAGCCACTGTTGGCCTCTACTCAGAGCTCGGCGGCCATACTTCTGGGGTCTATATGCACTACGGCGGCTATTTTCTTGTAGCCGCCCAGCACTGGAGGTGTTGCTCACACAGCGCCCAAGGGGGTGCGCCCAAAGAAGGGCGCTTAGAACGGCTATCCTCCAGCAGCATTTCCCCATGAAACTATGGTGGCGGCCATTTTTTTTGTAGCCCATGCAAGTATTACAACACTGGCGGCCATGCTTTTGGGGCCTCAGTATGCTTAACCCCTAGTGCCTGAGCGACTCTGTGATATCTGACGGTGCAGACCTAGAGCGGCCAGACAGTGAGGATGACTCTGGACCCAGGTCAGCTCGCGAGAAGGCTCTGGTGAGTGACCTTATCACCACAGTGCGAGCTACCCTAAAAATAGAGACGTCTGTAGAAGCAACGGAAGCGCCGGTCCCCTTTGGTTTCCGTAAGGTGACCCACTCTGCTAAAGTGTTCCCTTGTGTGTCTTATTTAGACAAACTTTTTTACAAGGAATAGGACAGACCACAAAAACCTTTTTTGTACCTAAAAACCTAGCTGTACGTTACTCACTGGTGGAGAGTTTCTTAAAGAAATGGACCTCGCCCCCCATAGTGGACCCTCCTGTGTCCAGACTAAACAAGCTTACCACCCTTCCGGTGGAGGGGGCTCCTGCCTTCAAGGACCCGGCAGACAAGAAGGCAGAGTCGATATCCTGTAACCTATACACTGTAGTAGGTTCAGCGGTATGCCCAACCATAGTTGGGGCGCTGGTGTCCCAGACACTCACGGAGTGGGCAAAGTTACTGCTCAATGGGTTACAAACACATCACACTTCCACCCACGAGGTAGCCCTAGTGAAACAACTGGTACAGGGCCTAAAATTTGTGTGTGAATCAGCATTGGACACTATTCCTCTGCTGACCAGAGCCTCTGCTCAGGCTATGTTGTTACGCTGTCTACTGTGGTTGAAGAATTGGTCGACGGACCAAGCTTCCAAAAAGGCCCTAATGGACCTGCCCTTTAAAGGCGATAGACTCTTTGGAGCTTGCCTGGATGACATTATTAAGGATGCCACAGGAGATAAGAGCACCTTGCTCCCACAGACCTATAAGGGGAAGGAGCCACGTTGGCGACATGGGGCCCGTCTTTACCGCACCCAATCGTTTTTTTTCGCCTGCCCAGCGCTGCGGGAACAAAACCACAGGCCAATAAAGCGCCTGCTCAGGGACAGAGACATCCCTGGTTTCGCAAACTCAACAAACCCGTTATCAAGACCACGTCCGCATGAAAGTGCGCCCCCACCCATTCCTCGGGTTGGGGGACGTCTTCACGAATTCGCAACCCGGTGGACATCTCGGGTCCCCGACCGGTGGGTTTGCGAGGTAGTCTCATCAGGGTACAAGATAGAGCTCCTATCTTGCCCACCAAACAGATTTTTTCCCTCCAACCTCCAGCTACTACCGACTCGTCGGACCTGCTCGAACGCAGGGTGGTTATCCCTGTCCTAGTACAGGATCGGTTTCAGGGGTTTTACTCCAATCTGTTCATTGTACCAAAGAAGGAGGGCGTTCGTCCTATCCTGGACCTCAGGGCCCTCAATTGCTTTGTGATGGTACAAGGATTCCGGATGGCATCAATCCGCTCTGTCGTCACTACCCTCCAGGTGGGGGACTTTCTGGCATCCTTGGACATCAGAGATGCCTATCTACATGTCCCCATATGCACAAAGCATCAGAAACTTCTGCACTTTGCGGTCAGGGAAGACCACTATTAATTTGTGGTTCTCCCCTTTGGCCTGGCATCGGCACCAAGGGTGTTCACCAAGGTGATTGCCCCAATTCTCGCCCTACTAAGACAACGTGGCATCGCTGTCGTGGGCTACTTGGAAGACCTGCTTCTGAGGGCTGCTTCAGCCTCAGAATTAGAGGTGAGCGTGTCTATAACATCAGACCATCAGACACTTGGGTGGCTACTGAACATTCAAAGTCAGTAATGGTAACAACTCAACGCCTACTGTATCTGGGATTGATTCTGGACTCCTCAGAGGCAAAGGTTTGCTTCCCTGTGGAAAAGTTGCAGACCCTTCGGGCTGCGGTGCGGTAGTTGACATCCCAGAAGGGTCGTCACTCCACTTTGCATGCGAGTCCCGGGCCTCATGGTGGCCTCCTTCGAGGCGGTACCATAGGCGCAATCTCACACGCGAGTGCTACAGAAGGAAAATTCTGTCCAGATGGGACAAGTGCCCATCATCCCTGGATTATCAGATCCGGGTGAGCCACCTGGTCAGGGCCTCTCTGGTGTGGTGGCTGACCTCACCGTCACTTCTGTCCGGGAAGTCGTTCCTTCCTTATCACTGGATAGTCATCACGACGGACGCCAGCCTTATCGGTGGGGGAGTCTGGGGGATTCAGTCGACCCAGGGTCCCTGGTTTCCAGAGAATTCCCATTTGCCGATTAAGGTCCTGAAACTTCGAGTGATCAGGCTGTGCCTCTCCACATGGTCTCAGAGGCTATAAGGTCGTCCAGTCAAGATCCAGTCAGACAACGCACGGTGGTGGCACATGTCAACCATTAAGGAGGAACATGTAGCTTGGCTGCAGTGTCAGAAGTCGCTCACATCCTAAGGTGGGCAGAAAGGAGCATACCGGCACACTCGGCCATATACATTCCGGGTGTGGAAAACTGGCAGGCGGACTACCTGTGTTGCCAAAAGATGGACCAAGGAGAATGGTCTCTGCACCCGGAGGTGTTTCAGCTCCTTTGCCCAAGATGGAGCACGCCAGACATAGATCTTCTGGTGTATCGACTCAATCGGAAGGTATTGAGGTTTGTGGCCAGGTCAGGAGACTCATGGCCGGATGCGACAGATGCGTTAGTGACGTCTTGGAGTCAGTACCGGCTAATCTATGCTTCCCCTCCTCTAATGCTCCTGCCTCTTCTGCTTCGCAGAGTGGAGGCAGACGGGATTCCTATGATCCTAATTGCTCCGGATTGGCCTCGGTGTCCTTGGCGCGCAGATCTAGTGCGGCTAGTAGAGGACGTCACTTGGCGTCTACCGCTGAGAGAGGACCTGCTGTCACAAGGTCCCATACTGCATCCTGCTTTACACTCGCTAGCTTAATGGCATGGCATTCGAAAGCCAGGTACTAAGAGACCGGGGCCTGTCAGATTCTGTGATTCCTACCATAAGGAAGGCTAGGAAGTTATCCTCTAGGAGGATTTATTATCGCACTTGGAGAGCTTACTTAGCCCTTTGCGAAAAAATGAAGTGCAATCCACAAACTTATTTGGTTAAGGGACAGATATCTGCCCTGGCTGTTTTCTTTCAGCGACCCCCTAGTGATAACATTTCTACAGGGGGTCCATCCTCCACTACCTCCGTGGGGTATTGAATAGCAGACGCACCTTGTCGTTTACCGCTATGAGAGGATCTGCTGTCGCAAGGTCCCATAGGTCATCCTGCTTTACATCTAGGTGCCTCAGAACCACTGTTTGAGAACATTAGGGAAGTTCCCTTTGTTGACACTTTCTCAGAAAGTGGTCCCTTTGGTGGCTGTTATGTCAGCTAAGACGGGTTCTGAGCTGGCAGCCTTGTCATGAAAAGCTCCCTATCTGATCTGATCTTCCACAAGGATAAGATGGTGCTGCGTTCGCAGCCTTAGATTCTTCCTCAGGTCATTTCGACCTTCCATCTCAAGGAAGACATTGTACTGCCATACTTGTGTTCTCATCCATCGAATCCTAAGGAGACGACGTGGCATTCCTGTCCGAGCTCTGAGAGTATACTTGTTTGTTACTGCTCCGTTCCGGAGTTCAGACTCACTGTTTGTTTCGGTGGCTGGTCCCAGGAAGGGCCCAGCGGTCTCATCGGCCACCATTTCGAGGTGGACCCGACAGATCCTGATCAGGCTTACGCTATAAAGGCTCGGGCGCCTCCCTATCACGATGCATTGGTGCCTCTTGGGGTTTCTGACATCAAGTGTCTGTTTCCCAGGTGTGTAAGGTGGTGACCTGGTTGATGCGAGTGCATCTTCGGATGCTTCTTCGGCCGCAAAGTTTTGCAGACGGCTGTTTAGAGTTACAACTCCTAAGTTGAGGAGCTCTGTTTTGGGGTGAAGTTAAATTTTTTGCTGTTCCCGCCCCTCATTTTTTGACACTGCTTTGGGACGTCCCACTATGTCAAGATTAAGGCTGTGTCCGTCCATGAACGAAAAAGAAAATAGGATTTTATGCTTACCGTAAAATCTCTTTCTCTGAGTTCATGGACGGACACAGCACCCTCCCCTCCTTTTTATGTTTGTACTACTTTTTGATGAACTGATCTGCGAGAGGCAGAGAGAGGGGTTATACCCAGAGGGCCCACCCCCTGGGCGGGGCTATAGGGTGTATGATAAGTTAACCTTTTATATAAGTTTCTACCTAGTTAACTCCTAAAGGAAGGCTAATACCACTAAGTAAAGGTTAAGGCTGTGTCGGTCCATGAACTCAGAAAAAGAGATTTTACGGTGAGCATAAAATCCTATTTTTTGATGGTCTTCCCTGTTTTCAAAACCAATGTATGTTCATTTTTACCTAACTCGGTTTCTGCTCCATATTCATGTACCAGGCTAAAATTCAGTTTTTCACATTTTGCACATGATTGAGTACTATGGCTTTACCTTAAACAGTGGGTATTTTCTGCTCCTTTAGTATATAAACCCCATTGAAGGATACAGTATATTGTACACAAGCATTGGTTCTCATAGAAAATGCACATAGACACCGTTTGGAATGCTTAGTACCTTTACTATATTGAAGCAGCGTTATTTTATGAGTGTTATACTCCCCTCCTCCATTTATTTTATTCACTTTTTTTGAAAAGGTGAGTGTTTTTTATGCTGGCTTCCTAGTGGGTTAGTGGACACTGAGAAGGCAATTGTATTTCCCACCTCACAGTCTAATAAACAAATAAGCCAGTATAGATACACACTTTAGTGCAGAGATATACAATAGTGTCTATAGTATCTAAGTGAGAGGCTACTTTCATCCCATGGAACAGAATTATGACTGAATCCTAATTGCCTGGTTTGACCAATACTCTATATGGCTTTGTACATCCCATATGTAGCATTTGAGATGTTGTAGGTGCACAGAAAGAAGCAAATACTGCTAACCTGGTCAATAAGGAATTCTGTCTGCTTTAGATTGGTGTACCTAAAGTGACTAATATGATGAGGGTGAGGGAGCACCTTTGATAAATAATTCACCTGCTGTTGGTAACATGATGATTTTTAAAAGGCTAATTAAAGTCACATAAATAGATATACAGTCAGAGAAACATTGGCCCTGATTCACGTACATCGGCGCATTATCGGTCCGGCGTAGCGCACCGCCATTACGTTAGACTTGCGCCATCTAGCCGCCTAATCCCCCGATTCACGTAGCTTTTGCGCAGGAAATTGCGCAAGCGTAAGGTTTTTTCCTGAGGCGTAAGGAGGAGTAATACAAATTGGGAAGGACGTGGGCGTGTTACATTGAAATGAGCCGTGACCCCATGCAAATGAAGGGCCGGCCGGCTCGCGCATGCGCGCGTGAAGGAGACCATGTCAGCTCCGCTGTGCGCATGCTCACAACTCGGGAGCGGCGCAATCAGTGAAATTGGAAATGGACTAGGGCAACGTTGTGAACTACGCAGACAGCATAAATAGACACACACAAACGCACTTGCATTGCAAAAGTACATCCCTTTGTGTCCCTTCCCATTTAACCAAGTGCTTTTGTTCCTGTTGTTCGTTGCAGTGTGTCTTGTAGTTGTCAGATTAGTGTTCTGTGTGATCAAGTTCTTGTTGGTATATTTGTGAAAGTGTTTTTTGATAAGTGTTTGAGAGACTGTTTGTTTTATTGATATATTTCTGAGCGTTTGTTTTCTTGCTTTATTTTTTATTTTTTATTTTTTTGTGACTGTTTCTTGCTGAGTGCTAGTGTGATTTTTGGGTGTTCGTTTTCTCTTTGTGTGTGTTCTTGCCTGATTGGTTGTGCTTGTATTTGTGACTGATTTTTGGTGACTGGTAGTGAGTTTGTTTGGAAGTATGACAGAGAGAAAAAGAAAGCAGAATTTTACTGTGGGGGAAAAAAGAATTCTTGCCCGGGCCATTAGCGAGTATGGGCGTTTTCTCCACGGCCCGCAGAGTGCCACCACCACTCCGGCCAGGAGGAGGGAGATTTTGGATAGGATCACGGAGCAGGTGAATTCATCGGGGGAGGGGGAGACACAGACCCGGTCGGGGATTGACAAAAAAATAAATGATCTCCGGCGACAGGTGAAAAAAAAACTGGCCGCAATGCATGCCCATGCCAGGGGCACAGGAGGGGGCCCACCATGCCGTATTAGGCTTACAGCGACGGAGCATGTGGTGGCCCTGACCTTTCACCGGCATGAAGTGGAGGGCCTGCCAGGCTTTGACACAAGTCCGGTCCCCGTGGTGCCAGGTAAGGTTTTTTTTTCTATCAGGTGTGTAGCATGTGTGGGGGAGGGGGTGAAAGGGAATATGTGGCAAGTGTGTGGATCCTCCAACCTGTGAATGGTTTGTGTCATCCACAGATGTGCAGGAGGGTGCAGGGCCATCTGGCCTGACCGCTCCAACCCCAGGACAACAGCCTAATGAGGCCCCCCCAACAAGGCCACAGTCCGCGGAGGAGGTTCAAGAGGAGGAGGACGATCATGAGGAGGAGGACGATCATGAGGAGGAGGATAATCATGAGGAGGACGATCATGAGGAGGAGGAGTCAGGCACTGGACGAGTGGTTTGTGCGGACTCTTCCCCTCTGGCTGGCAGAAGCCTGCCCTCCCTAAGGGGGAGCCCCCCCCTCCTCCCCCAACATGGCTCCCCTCACAAGGGCCTCCCCTTCTCCCCGCCCACGACCATCAGCTGGAGGCAGGATGTCATCCCAGAGCACCAGGGGGGCGCCCAATCTCCTGCCCGCCAGTCTGCGAAGGGACCAGGCCCTCCAGACCCGCCATCTGGGACAGCTCTGCCAGACTTTTGGGCGGGTGGAGGAGAGCCTGTCCTCCATGAAGGATACGCTGGGTAACCTGGACTCCCACTCCCGGGCTTTCACAACCTGCCTAAATGAACTGCAGACTACAGCAGCAGGCGTTGGGCAGGATGTGAGGGCCCTTACCCAGGCTATCCAGGCCAACACGGCAACACTTGGTGCTTCCCTGGACAGAATTGCCGTGGCCTTGGAGGGCAGGCCGCCAGGTGGGCAGATATCAGGGGCTGCTCCTCCTTCCCCGGGTTTGCCCCTCCCCCATGAGTCTCCCCTGAGGGGCCGGGGCCGTGGCCGGGGGCGCCCCAGGCGTGGCTCACGCAGAGGGCAATAAATTTTTTTTCCCCTTTTTTTTATTTTTGGCTGACATTTTTGGCATTTGTTTTTTTTTTTTGCTGACATTTTTTTTAAATTTTGGGTTGTGCATGCTGTTTGAATGTGGGGGTGACATTCCTGCTGGAAAAGGGGTGTCATCCTCAATTTTGGTGGAGAAGGGTTCCCCAGGACCAGGGAGAAGTGATTCCCAGGTCCGTGTGAATGGTGTATGAATGTACAGTGACATAATTGGAGCCTTGACATGGCGTTACTGCTCACCAGCCGTGCATGGTGGACTGGTGCCAATCCAATTTGATGAGGATGTGGAGTATGTGTGCTAGGGACCACAGTGGTGTGCATGCATGCATTCTCATTGTGCCATGATTAATGTGTGTGTTTAACGTGCAAAGATGCCCAATATGAGCTGTCTCCTGACTGCTCTTCCCTCAGAAGACGGGGTATCTTTGGTTAGGGGTTGATTGTCTGGTTGGGGGGTCAGGTCATCACGTAGCTCAACCTGCAGGCCCTTCCTCACTGCGAGATTGTGCAGCATGCAACATGCAACGATGATATGGCACACAAAGTTTGGGGAATACAACAGTGTACCCCCAGACTTATCCAGGCATCGGAAACGTGACTTCAGGAGGCCAAAGGTGCGCTCCACCACTGCTCGGGTTTTGATGTGTGCTTGATTGTATCTTTACTCCCCTGGGGTTTGGGGGTTCCGGATAGGAGTCATGAGATGGGGTCCCAGTGCATATGCAGAGTCACCTGGAAGGGAAAAGACAGGAGAATGTTAGTCATGCATGTGCCACTTGTGAGGTGTGCATCACGGGAGGGGATAGTCATGCCTGACTCCCATGTCACTCACCAACCAGCCAGGTGTTCCCATACACGTTCTGATAGAATTCCATTCGGATGTGGCATTGATTGTAGATGTAGTGTAGTGATATATTGCGCTAACCAAGACAAAAAAAGTGGAGAACAAGCAGCTAACACAACAAAATTGGATATTTGTGGTAAAAAGATGAGTGAAAAGTGTAGCGCTAATACAGGAATCCCCTGCAGGGTATCCCCATGTGGTATGAGAAGTAAGTAATTCAAACCATACAGATCAAAAGAAATTTAAAAGTGAAACATTCACTCTCAAAAACGATAATATATTGACCTTTGGGTGGTCCCTATGTATGTCCTTGAGACTCTTGGGTATTCAAACCCTTTAGTCCGGGCAGGTGATACGAAGGCAACCACTATAGGTAAGTGACAAAAACAGTGACTTGATATAGGTGAGTGACAAAATGTGAACCAGCAAATAACACAAAAAACAAATCATGTGACTTGTGACAAAGTCCTGCGATGTGAGAGTATCTAATGGCACAAAAGTCCACTGTGGGAAAATCGGGGTCACCAAACGTGTGAGGATTGCAGTCCCAACATCTAATAGGAGTGACACATACGTCTTCCTTTAGGATCAGCTTGAATGCGGTATATCGTTCAAGGAGTAATCCCCACACTATGCACAAATATAGATGGATGGGTACCCTTACCGGATAAGATGAACCCTCACCTCACCATATGGCGGGGGGTCTTGCGAGCTTTCATAGACCGATTGTCTAGTCCAGGTAACACCAGGCTTGTAGTCCTAGGTATGGGCGATTCCCAGGGTGCATCTGTGTCCACAGGTTAGAACTTCACACTTGGATAGTGCACAGCAGTAGCTCTCAATCACAAAAAAGACTAAATAAAAAAGAAAAAAGGGAAAAAAGGCTCCTCATAGCGTAAAAATGTAAAGTTTTAATTAAAAACAGTCCAAATGTCACACACAATGTGATATGAATCAGACAAAGGGAGTAAAAAAACCACACACGTGTAGAAATTATAACAAATAAGTAAAATTGAAAAAGGAAAAAAGCAGCAATTCTCCCCCTTGATAGGCGGACAAGAGTGTTTCCAAAAATGCAGTAGAGATTGACATGGAGTCAGCAACCCTGATGTAGCTGTCATGGGTGGATCCGGGGTGTTTGGCACGGACGTGCCATATGAGTCCTTGGGCATCAACTATCACCTGTACGTTGATGGAGTGCCAATTCTTCCGATTGCGGTACATGTGCTCTGTCTCATGGGGGGGCTGGAGTGCCACATGTGTGCAATCAATGGCCCCGATGGTGCGTGGGAATCTGGCAATTCTGTAGAAATCTGTCATTGCCTTCAGCCGCAGGTCCTCAGTGGTGGGTTTGATGATTAGGTTGGCAAAGCGTGTGAGGATTGCTGGGACAACCTGGTGCACACATCTGCTCATGGAGGATTGTGACATCCCAGCCACCACTCCACTTGTACGCTGAAAAGAGCCACTGGCAAGGAAATGGAGTGTTGCCAGTACCTTGACCAGTGGCTGCAATGGATGTGAGCGGTGTGTTGGGCTGGTGATGTCATCCTGCAGGGTTGTGGTTAATTCCAGGATGGCATGAGGGGGGAATCTGAAGATGCGATACACCTCAGAATCACTCATGCCAAACAGGTCTATGCGGGTGCGGTATACCCTCTCCCGTGCCATCCTCCGTGCCCTCCTCCTTCTTTGGTCATCTAAATTCACTAGTGCAGCTATGAGCGACGATGCCCCTGGCATGTTGGCAGTCAAATTGTAGTGCAACACGTGTGTGTGGTCTGCTCCTCAGTAACGGTGTTGCTTTCTGTGAGATGTAGACGTTTTTTTCAAAATTTAGACCAGCTTTTATGTGCTCTAACTTTAGACAGGACATTTTGCTGTTGCGCACATCACGTAGCCTGCGCAGCAACTGCGTTTTTTTGTGGATCCCCGCAACTCCCTCATTAGCATATTTGACTAGCAAATCAATGGTGTGTCTAGCGCATTTTTGCGCGGACGGATGCGTCTGTCTAACGAAATTACGCCGGACAAAAAAAAGTAGATTTCTGGCGTAAATCGTTTTCTGAATCGCGCGCATCTAAACGCACGCGCACATTTAGACTTACGCACGCGCAACACCAGTTGCGCAGGCGTAATCGCTCTGTGAATCTGGGCCATTGTATTTACAATGTCCTTTTTGGTAGTTTACTTACACTTTCCCGTTGCAGCAGTTGTGCAGTGGCTCTAATTATGACTGAGTAGTCCAATGTACAGTGGCTCTAAATATGACTGCAAAAATCCTCCTGCGCTCTGGTGTATCGCCAAACTGGGTGTATCAGTATGGTATAAAGGCAAAGTCTTAAGTCTTGCAGCCCTCCACAGAACAAAGGGTGTTCATATGGCTAAAAGTGAAAAAAAGAAAAGAAAGGAGGGCGCACCGACCTTGTGCATTACCACTTATACATTTTAATATACACAAAATAAAAAGCAATGGTCCTACTTACAAACATTCAGTAGTAAGCGCATTAAAAACAGCTAAACCTGGACCTCACGGCACCTGCCAGTCAGACCCTAAACACCAATATGGCTGACGCGTTTCTGGGGCGTACCCCCTTCTTCAAAGCCTAGGTGGTCTGCAGACCACCTAGGCTTTGAAGAAGGGGGTACGCCCCAGAAACGCGTCAGCCATATTGGTGTTTAGGGTCTGACTGGCAGGTGCCGTGAGGTCCAGGTTTAGCTGTTTTTAATGCGCTTACTACTGAATGTTTGTAAGTAGGACCATTGCTTTTTATTTTGTGTATATTAAAATGTATAAGTGGTAATGCACAAGGTCGGTGCGCCCTCCTTTCTTTTCTTTTTTTCTAAATATGACTGAGCAGTCCAATGTGCAGTGGCTCTAAATATGACTGAGTAATTGAGTAGTCCAATGTGCAGTGGCTCTAAATATACTTCAGAGGTAAACCCGCAACTCCAGGTATCACTAAATGACAGACTATGGTCCGTATCTGGACTGAGCCACTGTCCCATCTGGCGCTGTGGTCGTACAATTTAGAAGCCACTTCCTTCCCCCAGCTATTGCCACTGTTATTACCACAGCAGAGTGGAGAGTGGGAGGCAGGTCAATTTTGGACATTATTTTGGCTAATTTCTTGAAACAGAAATGACATTCTGAAAACTCTAAGATCATTTGGCAAAACAGTCTTACAGTTCAGCACAACACTATAACTCACATGCAAAAGAGCATATCTCTCCCAAAACTGTTCACCCATGCTTCAAAACCATGGGCCAGATTCACGTACATCTGCGCATTATTGGACCGGCGTAGCGCACCGCCTTTACGTTAGACTGGCGCAATGTAGCAGCGCAATCACCCTATTCTCGTCGGTTTTACGCAGAAATTTGCGCCTGCGCAGCGTTATTTCTGAGGCGCAAGGCGGAGTAATACAAATTGGGAAGGACGTGGGCGTGTTACATTGAAATGAGCCGTGACCCCATGAAAATGAAGGGCCGGCCGGCTTGCGCATGCGCGCTTGAAGCAGACCATGGTCAGCACCTCTGTGCGCATGCTCACAACTCGGGAATGGCGCAATCAGTGAAATTGGAAGTGGACTAGGGCAAATTAGTGAACTACGCAAACAGCATAAATAGGCAGAGACAAACGCACTTCCTTTGCAAAAGTACATTCCTTTGTATCCCCCCCTATACAGCAAGGTGCTTTTGTTCTGTTGTTTATTAGCGTTTGTTTGTTTGTTTGTGACGTGTCTTTGAGATATTTGGGGACTGTTTTGCAGAGTGATTTTTGTCTATTATTTGTTTTCTTTGTTGTTATTTTGTTTAAATTATATTTTTGCTGGGCATTTTTTGTTTTTGCTGGTCAATTTTTTAGTTTTTTTGGTTCTGTTTGTGTATGATTTGGGAATGTGGGGGTGACATTCCTGCCGGAAAAGGGGTGTCACCCTCATTTGTGGTGGAGAAGTGATTCCCAGGTCCGTGTGAATGGTGTATGAATGTACAGTGACATAATTGGAGCCGTGGCATGGCGTTGCAGCTCACAAGTCCGGCATGGTGGGCTTGTGCCAATCCAATGTGATGAGGATGTGATGTGTCTGTGCTAGGGACCACAGTGGTGTGCATGCATGCATTCTCATTGTGCCACGATTAATGTGTGTGTTTAACGTGCAAAGATGCCTAATGTGAGCTGTCTCCTGGCTGCTCTTCCCTCAGAAGTCGGGGTAGCCTTGGTTAGGGGGGTTCCGTATAGGAGTCATGAGATGGGGTCCCAGTGCATATGCAGAGTCACCCTGAAGGGATAAGACAGGAGGATGTAAGTAGTGCATGTGCCCCTTGTGATTTCAGCATCATGGGGGGGACAGTCATGCCTGCCACCCATGTCACTCACCAACCAGCCAGCTGTCCCCATACATGTTCTGTTCGAAATCTGTGGGGAAGGGGCTAGGATTGTATATGTAGCTGTCATGGGTGTCATGGGTGGTGTCATGTGTTGGGCTGGTGTTGGGCTCCTGCAGGGTTGTGGTTAGTTCCAGGATGGCATGAGGGGTGAATCTGAAGATGCGAGACACCTCAGAATCACTCATGCCAAAGATGTCTATGCGTGTGTGATATATCAAGTGAAGAGTGAGGGGCTTGTATCAGATTAGATTATTATATCCATCAAGGTTTTAAAGGGCTATTGAAAGATAGTGAGACCGTGTTTTTTTTGTAAAAATGTTTCTTAAAGCAAAGAATTTTTTTTTGTAAAAAATAAATAAATCCTCTCCTCCGTGCCCTCCTCCGTGCCATCCTCCTTCTTTGCTCATCTAAAGTCAGTAGTATAGCTATGAGCATGGATGCCACTGGCATGTTGGCATACAGATTGTTGTGCAACACGTGTGACTGCTCTGCTCCTCACTAACGGTGTTGCTTTCTCTGACATGTAGACGAATTGTCTAATTTTAGACCACCTTTTATATGGTCTAATTTTAGACAGGCCGTGCAGCTGTTGCGCACAGCGCGTAGCCTGCGCTGCACCAACGTTCTTTTGTGGATCCCCGTAACTCCCTCATTAGCATATTTGAATAGCAAATCAATGGTGTGTCTAGCACAGTTTTGCGCGGACGGATGCGCCTGTCTATCGAAATTACGCTGGACAAAAAAAAGTAGATTTCTTGCGTATCTCGTTTTGGGGATGCGGAGTATCGAAACGCATGCGCACATTTAGACTTATGCTCCTGTTACGCCGGCGTAATCGCTCTGTGAATCTGGCCCCATATTCCTTTCCCATATAAAGAGTCAGTGCCCCCAAAATGGCAAAGATTCTTCTCAATTGCTTTGGCTCATTTCTTCAAACAGACCAAACGTTCTCAACTCTCTTGGTGCTTTTGCCAAAATAACCTGGATGGTTCGGCACAACACCATGGTTCACCTTCAAAAGTTCATATCTTTCCCAAAACAGTTCACTCATGTGTCAAAACGAAATTTCTTTCTCATTCAAATAGTCAGTGCCCCCAAAATGCTTTATCCCTTTGGCATTGTGTAAGCATTGCAAGTCAAAATGTTTAGATGTTTTGTCTCTATGGCAGAGGACCATTGAAATATCCCTCATGTCCACCTTTCAGTCTTAGCCCAGTCCTTCATTGACAATGGTTACTGTACAGTTCTTGTCTAGCTAATTGAATACAATTGTGTATAAAACTGAAAAAAAAAAGAGAAAAGATTTTAGGGTAAGAGTAGCTTCCAAAGTTTGACATCACACATTGCACTCATACTGCCAAGGAAAAATTACTTTACATTATTGTAACCATTATCATTCCTCACCCTCCCTCTCCTGGCCTCCATCCTCACCTTCCTGCCCATCCACACGCTGCTGTCTGTCTGGCCACAGATTCTCATCAACATCGCAGTGTATATCCTCCCTTTCGATGCAACGAGGGAAGAAACGGCGTGCATGTCCCAACCATCCCCTACACTGATCTCCTGTAATACCCTCACAGGCAGCGTCCATTCCATGGAACAGGGACCGATCTTGAGACTGATGCTCATACACTCTCCACCTCCAAGCGGAGAAAAACTCCTCAATAGGATTGAGGAAAGGATAGTAAGATGGTAGGAACACCATATCCATCCTTGGATGAGCAGTGAACCAGGCTCTGATAAGGGGGCCATGGTGGAAATTCACATTGTCCCATACAATTATATATTGTGGTAGGTGAGGCCCTATGAGACCCCTCTCATTTTCAGGGATCAAATCCAAATGAAGGCGGTCCAAGAAGATGAGGAGCTTCTGTGTATTGTATGGGCCAAGACTGGGGATGTGAGTTGCCACACCATTCTCAGAAATGGCAGCACACATAGTTATATTGCCCCCTCGCTGGCCTTGGACATCCTCCGTGGCCCAGTGGCAAATAAAATTACGGCCACGTCTTCGGCCCTTGGCCAGGTTGAAGCCAGCTTCATCCACATACACAGAGGTCTCGTTTCCTTCCAATGCCATTTTTCTCTACAATAGAGTAAAAAAAGAAAACATCAAATCAGTCATACAGAAGAGTCATACACTACAGTTACAGACAGTTACATAGGAATGTTCTATGTTCTACACAAGTTCAATATACTACTGGCCAGTATTCCAGTGGTTCCAAACCTGGGGTACATGTTCCCTATGCAGAGGTACTACAGGGGGTATTTGACAGAAAGGGGTGGGGAAAAATGATTAACGACTAGACTTGCTGAAATGTTACAGTAAAACCCACAGTATTAGATAGATTTACATGGGAGGCACTACTGTAATTGCAGCTCTTTGACCCCTTTTCCTACTGTATTGTATGTTATATTCTTCGAAATAAGGATTATTAAATTATAATTGCATCATACGTAAGCTGCAGTTTTTACTGGAATACTACTGTAAACTGTATCATCAGTATTGTAGAAAATAAACTATTCCATACTATTCCATAGTTTATTTTCTACAATATTTTTCTTGTCATTATTGGTATCATCCGCAACATCCCACTGAGGTAAGATACTGTAATACTGTAGGCCTATCACACACACACACACACACTAAATGAATATGTAAATGAATAAACATATTTGTTGCTCTACGCACAGTGTCCTGTCCTATACATTATATAATTCCATCATTGATTGTGAGGCCATGGTTGATGACATGGTCTATAATTGTGGCCCGAATTTCATCAGGGACAGCATGGTGTCTTCATGCTCCTCGGACTCTTCCCCCTATTCCACCACCACGCACCCTCACTCCTCCCTCCTCTTCTTCTTCCTCGAGCAAACAGTTGCCATTGTTCATTTACTTGGCCAGGTGACTCCATGTTCGGAAATTGTAATGGTCCCACATGGTCAAGCTCTATATATACATGTTTGGCAGCATTCACAATCATGGACAGCACCTGTCAGGTACAGTAACTAAACATACTGTTTGATTGGTCATCTGAGACCAACTCCAACTCCTCCTTCATTAGTCAAGTTCTAGTTGCACCCGACTGTCAATTGCTGTGATCATTTTATCAAATGTTCCAAGAGATTCATATATGGTATTCATGGTATTATGTTCCTGAATAATTTTGACAATTGAACAGACTATTGTGCATGTGATGACTTAAACAATTAAATGACATTGACACGTTTTCGAGAGAATGACCATTAGCCTGAAGAAATGACAATCAGTTTAGATCAACAAGATCTATTAAATTGGAAATTGTGCTAAATGTAGGCTACTTGTACTTAATCATTTGAAAGATGTACTGAGACATTGAGACATGTACTGAGACATTTGCAATTTGATGAAATGAATGAGAAATTCAATTCAGTTGTGAACAATTGCGAAGTGCTTTGGAGATTTGTCCAAGAAATGAGCCAAAACAATGGAGAAAAACTGTAACATTTTTTTTTAATAAAAAATAAATAAAAAAAGGGGGGGGTTGCCATCCAGGGCCCTGTGGACCTCCGGGTTCCTGGGGACCTCCGGACCACTTACAATTTTTTTTTAATAAAAATAAATAAATGAATAAAAAGGGGGTTGCCATCCAGGCCCCTGGGGACCTCCAGGCCCCTTACAGGTGTACTGCCTGTACCCCCCTGATGGTGGCCCTGATTGTTGGTATCATACGTAACATCCCACTGAGGTAAGATACTGTAATAGTGTAGGCCTATCACACACACACACACACTAAATGAATATGTAAATGAGTAAATAAACATATTTATTGCTCTATGTACTGTAGAGCGAGGCACATTGGGCTGCACTCATCGACCTGCCTCTGCCATTGTGAGGCCATGATTGATGACATGACATATAATTGTGGCCCGAATTTCATCAGAGACAGCATGGTGTCTTCGTGCATATCGGCCTCTTCCCCCTATTCCACCACCACACACCCTTACTCCTCCTCTTCTTCCTCTACCTCGAGCAGGCAGTTGCCCTTGTTCATTTACTTGGCCAGGTGCCTCCATGTTCAGAAATTGTACTGGTCCTGCATGGTCAAGCTCTATATATACATGTTTGGCAGCATTCACAATCATGGACAGCACCTGTTAGGTAACTAAACATACTGTTTGATTGATCATCTGAGACCAACTCCTCCTTCGTTAGTCAAGTTCTAGTTGCACCTGACTGTCAATTGCTGTAATCATTTTATCAAATATTCCAAGAGATTCATATGGAGAAAAACAACCATTAAACTGAGAATTGACAATCAGTTTAGACCAACAAGACCATTCACTTGGAAATGGTGCTAAATGTAAGCTACTTGTACTTAATCATTTGAAAGATGTACTGAGACATTGAGACATGTACTGAGACATTTGCAATTTGATGAAATGAATAAGAAATTCAATTCAGTTGTGAACAATTGCCAAGTGGTTTTGAGATTTGTCCATGTGGTTTTGAGAATGTCATTTCTGTTTTAAGAAATGAGCCAAAACAATGGAGAAAAACTGTAATATATTAAGTTAACCTCAGAAGCTTCCACTCCTGACCTCTGTCCAATTCTGTGCTGTGTCATACACACTCAGTCCAGAATTGTCCTGCCTCCCACTCTCTGCTCTGTCTAAGGTAGGAGCATGATGGGGGGCAGAGGACACTACTGTGGGGGAGGTGAGGGGTCAGTGCTGTGGAGTAATGAAAACACTCTGCTCTTGGGGAAGGGATGTGCATTCTCTAATCTTCCTCATTGCAAAAAGAAACTGAGTCCTGTACAGCCTGAGAAAAATGCAGCTCTTTTCCCTCATCCTGATAATTTTCCTCTGGAAAATGCAGTTGAAAAGCTCTTGATTGCAGTGGAGTCTCTCTCCTCTGGAATACACCACAGTGCAATGTTGCCTGACAGTCTATTGAACTCTTCCTGTTCAGCAGCTCCCTACTCTTGCTGATTATAACTGTTAATCACTTCAGCACAGCAGGGTAGTGGTGCAAACACAGACAATGCATGTGATTCGCACTGCATTGCTGTGCAGATCACATGCAATTCCTGTGCGATGTAAATTCAGCCATACAAACTCGCTTTGCAAGAGCACAAAAATGGAATCGGATGTGAGCACCTATGTGATCCAATTCCTGTACCACTTTCACACTGCAATCTGCAAACTGATCAAGGGGTGTGATTAACTTTCTATTGACACCCGTAGCAGTTCGCAGAGGGCAGTGTGAACTGCCTGCGAGTGATATGCAATGCGGGAAATCTCGTTGGTTCCTGCGTCACATATGTTTGAACTCAGCCTGAATCTGGTAATTACCCTAAAAAAATATAAATGGCACAGAAAAAGTGTGTAACAGGCTTTATCGTATTTGGCAGAAATTCCTCTGACCATGCTGACATTTAAACACCTAAGTGAATAGGAACAAAGGAGGATGGATCCTTTTAGAATGTGTGATACTGATAAAGGACAATGCATTTGCCTCAATGCCTCACTCACATTTATACGGTGTCATCTCACAAAAAATTGTTCAAAACAGATATCATGTGGCTACAAACCCAAAGGATTTTCATATATTTTATATGTCCCTGTGGAAAAACCGACCTTTCTTAATGTTTCATAATATAAATGTAAAAAAAAACACAACATCATATTATAAAACAGTAAATCAAAATCAAAATAACCTTTTGATTACAATGTAAAAAAAAAAAAAAAAATCATGATGTATATTATTTCCCTTATTGAGTTATTACCAAGGACAGTGACCATTTAGATTTTAATGTGGTGTACATCAGCTAACAGATGATTCCTGCCTGTTGCCTTGGATTCGTCATATCTTTAAGAGGGTCATTGATAGTGTTTTTTTTTTTTTTTGCATGCTCATTTATTTTTATTTTTTTGTCAAACAGTTTGACAAAGACATTAATTTACAGTTTACAATTTTACATTTGAAGTACATACAGTACTGTAAATACATATTTTAAACTTTGGGCATGTAAGATTCATTACAATGCAGTAAAAAGGTATTTAGTTGCTTTATTAAAACGGGAGAGAGAAAAATCTGGTGCAGATTTGCATAGAAACCAATTAGCGTCCTTTTTTGTCAAAAGCTTAACTGAACAAGCTGAGGTTGACTGCCATGCACAGCTGCACCAGATTTTGCACTTTCCAATTTTAGTAAATCAACCCCTATGAATCCATGAAGAATAAACCTGCCCAACAAATTGATTGTCCTGTTTAGAGAATGCTAAACCTAAGATAAAAGAACATAACAACCACTAGCTATACATCATAAGCTGACTAACGTAAAAATTGAAGGTTATAACACCAGTTATATCTGCATTTTATTTGTACTGGTCAACTATTACTCATAATAAAGTGATGGTTAGAGCACAACCAAACCAACCCAGGGTGCCCTGCAGTATTGACCAGATTGTACCGTATAGTGTATCAAAAAAAGTCTTGACATCCCAAAAGTGATCAAGTGTAAGCTCCTTTTTTGAAAATAATTCAACCAAATGAAAAAAAAAAAGAATTGTCCTCCTAACTAGGTTTTGTTTAGCTATTATCATAAGCTTGCATAATATATTTTTGAAATCTGCTAGGGTAGAGGTCTTTGGGACCAGCCAGTTGGACAGTATGATATGTGTCATACTTGGTAAACAGAGATGTTTCTGTTTCGATAGATTGGGTGTATCAGATTTCTTTCCAGGTATGGCATTATGAAAAAAACTGAAAGAATTTAGAATTTTGTGTAGTGTTCACATACTGTAATGCCTGCTGCCTGTGAGCCGTGGTACATTTTGGGCAGGAGACCAGCCAGTTGGGAGGGGGAGATTTTAGAGCAGCCTGTTTAAACCAGAGGTTGCTATAGGTTACTTGACAAATTAGCAATTTCTGCCTCTCAGACAAGTAACCAAAGACCCTAAAGATATGTTTAGCTATTTGTAAGGGGAGCATTCTTCCTGCTGACCACTGACCGTTAATGTAAGAAAACATTTTTCTACTTACCACCAGTGTAGTAGGGCTCCTATCCCAGTGGTCCTTCTCCCACTGACCACCGATCTAAGGGGGTCCTTCTTCACAGACCACCAAAGTAAATCATCCTATTATGACCACCAATTTAAGGTGACGCTTTTCTACAAATCACTAATGTAAAGGAACATTACAATTTTCATCATCTGCATTTCTTTTCTGGCCATTATTATTCTTGTTTCCCTCCATTATTTTTACTGAAACTATTTTTGTTCTATTAAAGCAGAGCTTCACCCAAAAGGGGAAGTACTCCTCCCCTGCCACTTTAGGCATGTAAAAAGTCAGACAGGTTTTTTTTCTTGGAAAGTCCGGCCGTGAGTAGCCTCCATCTGACTTTTTTTCTCGGAAGTCCAACGGACCTTACTCCTCCCCTGCCACTTTAGGCATGTAAAAAGTCAGACAGGTTTTTTTTCTTGGAAAGTCCGGCCGTGAGTAGCCTCCATCTGACTTTTTTTCTCGGAAGTCCAACGGACCTTACTCCTCCCCTTCCACTTTAGGCATGTAAAAAGTCAGTCAGGCTTTCTTTCTCGGAAAGTCCGGCCGTGAGTAGCCTCCATCTGACTTTTTTTCTCGGAAGTCTAACGGACCTTAGATAGAGAACCTGTTCTCTTTCTTTCCATCGGACTTCCGACGGACTCACGGCAGACTTTTACACGGTCAAAAGTCTGACCGTGTGTACAAGGCATAACAGACAAATCTTAATATCAAATTAGACTTGTGAGGTTTGCTGCTATGTTCTTGTTTCATGGATTTCCAGTAGGATTTGACAATCCCCACTACCACCATAAAGCCCCTTTCATACAGGCAGACTGATTGGGTCCACCTGTCAGTTTTTAGACAGACCTAATTGGATCATCCATTGCTCTCTATGGAGCCCTTAACACCCACGACATCCGATTCGATCCTATCTGCTAAAAACAGACTGATAGGGGATGCGTTCCCCATCCATCTGTCAGTTCTGATTGGATGATAGTTGGATGGAAACATACAGGCGGCTTATTTCCATCCAACCACCCATAGAGGAAAGTGGGCCATGCATAAGCGGACATGGATGAAAAACAGAAGGAAAGTAGGGTCTTCCAAGAAGGTCACAATTGCTGGACACTGCGGTTACTTTCATTGACTATTATTATAGAAAAAGCAACAAAAATCAGCCTGTCATCCACCTGATCAGTGTGGTTTAGGCCCCTTTCAAGTGAGGAGACTCCCCGCTGAGCAGGCAGATCCGCTGACAGAGTCTACCCGCCTAAATCAACCTAGGCAGATTCACTTATCCCTACTGATAAACTGCCTATTGTTTTATGTGTTAAAGGGGTTGTAAAGTTTCATTTTTTATTTCTGAAATAGATTCTTTTAAGCTAGTGCATTGTTGGTTCACTTAACTTTACCTTCCATTTCCCTTCTAAATTTTTTTTTTCTTTGTTTTCTTTGTCTGAATTTCTCACTTCCTGTTCCTCCTCAGTAAGGTGTTCATTAAGCTGTTCTAAATGACTTTCTAACACTCGGATGATGGTGGAATGCTTACTGAGGAGAAACAGGAAGTGAGAAATTCAAACAAATTTAGAAGGGAAATCGAAGGAAAAGGTAAGTAAACCAACAATGGACTAGTTTAAAGGAACCTATTTAGAAAATAAAAGATGAACCTTTACAACCGCTTTAAGTCTATGCACTAGTTTGAGTGTATTGCAAATTATAGGTTAGGTAATTAGCCTCAGCCCTATAACTGAGGGTAGGGTGGGAAAGATAAGTATCAGTGGATTGGGGGGGTGCACCATCCATCAAGAGACAGGGCAAAGAGATGAATGATCTGTATGTTTGTAGTAGTAATAATCCTAATAATAATAATGTATTGTCTTTTTTACATCAACTACTTAGAACATGTTTTTACAATAACAGGCCATATTAGGATATTGGTTATAATGGGCCTAATGGCTCCTACCATTTCAAGCACAACTATTAGTGAAAATACCTAACAGTTTAGCACATAAAAATAAATTAATCTTGATTGAGTACAAACGGAAGATACAGACATATTTGCTAGCCATATTATGTTTTGACATGTACCGCACAAACCGTTCTTAATATGCTTAGGTGTGAAAATGAAAACAAATTGCCACACAGATAAGTCAAATTCCTTTTTATCTTCTGCAACCCTTGCTGCACATTACCATTTGCTCTAAAAAAAATCCTATTTACATTAGTGGGGAAAGAGCAAACAATCAATCAGGCATGCTGCAGGTGTCAATGCTGGCGGTTTATGTAATTACGGATGGATATCAGCTAATCCCTGTAGCACTCTCACTGTCACTCAACCAACATGTAACCCTATCTATTCTGATTATCAGCAGCATATATCCATTGGCTGTCAGTGACAAAACAAAAGTGACCCAAAGGGGTCACAAGAAGATACAGCAATCCAAGATGGTAAACCTCTGTGGTTTGTAGACTGCAGAAAAGTATTACTATTACCTATAGGAACATATATGTACAGTTACAATGACTCAAATATAATGGGGTGTGTGATTAAAGCGGAGCTCCAGCCACAGTAAAAAAAAAAATTAAAGTCAGCAGCTACTAACAGTGTAGCTGCTGACTTTAAATAAAGACACTTACCTGTCCTAGGCGCCCGCGCTGATGGGCCCCCCCGATGCCGGTCCCACGATCGCTCCGGGTCCCGCGCAGCCATTCACAATATGGGAAACAGGCAGTGAAGCCGTACGGCTTCACTGCCCGTTTCCTACTGCGCCTGCGCGAGTCTCACGCTGGCTTGTGAATGGGCGCGCTGCTCTCTGAGAACACACACAGTTCCCAGGAAGCAGCGCGCCCATTCACAAGAAGCAGAAGAAGAAGAAAACACACCGCGGATCAGGAAGAGGCAGATTACGGACTTCCGCATAGCAACAGCTATTTCGGGTGAGTATTTTTTTTTTATTTTTTTCAGGTTTTTTTTTTTTATTTTTTTCAAACAACATTGTAAAATGTTGTTATGCTGGGTGGAGCTCCGCTTTAAAGTATGTTGTATGTTATTTAATCTGGATACTCTTATATTTAAATAGTATATCAACTAATGGTTGTCACAGTTAACCTTTGGATGCCTGCAGGGAAGGCAGGAGGGTGTTCCACTGTAAACCCATCTGGTTCTCCAGGAGTTTAGTGCATCTGGTCCCATATGTCCACTGCAGGCCACAATTCCCTGGCATCATTCCTTGCTACTTTAATGTTCATATGTCACAGTTTGCTGGCTCACAATGCCGGATGTGCCCCAGTGAGATTAATTAGCTTGGTAGTAAACATATTTAAAGTATCTTTGATTGATATTTACTTTTTAAAATTTCTTTAATAAGCAATTTATTAAAATTGTGTTTGATATTGCTTGCATTTCTGAAAAAATCATGTCAGATATTTTAAGGTTTTGACTTTTTAAAAATGTTTTTACCAAGATATATTTTTAGAGAAGTCATAAAAAGATTTGGGAAACATCAAGGTCAATAAAATGAATTATATATATTTGTTAATTACATATACACTCAATGGCCACTTTATTAGGTGCACCTTGCTAGTTTACCAGGTTGGACCACCTTTTGCCTCCAGAACTGCCTTAACCATCCTAGCGGTATTCCCGAGTCAGGCTCAGGGTGAATTTTACAATTCACATTCCCAAAAGCGGTAACCCCGAGCCAGACTCCGGATTGCATTGCAGGATACAGGGGAAGTTACTGACTTTGTCCCTGGATCCTGCAATGTCTCCCCGCTATGTGTGTGAGCTGTCATCCCACTCGATTTACACACTGGTGACTGCCGAGCTCCGTTCCCGAGCGGTGCAACGCACGGGGGCGGAGTTAGGCGCCAAATTCAAAAAATAAAAACACAGTATAGATACAGTATACTGTAATCTTACAGATTACAGTACTGTATGAAATAGTTACACATCCCCTTTGTCCCTAGTGGTCTGTCCAGTCCCCTGCATGCACTTTTATATTATAAAAACTGTTATTTGTGCCTGGCAACTGGAGATTGTCCAGAGCAGCTAGAAAACAGCGATAATAAATTAGAATCACTTGCAGAATTGAGCAATAGTGATTTGTGGGGAAATTTGTCATCAAACACTGAAAGTAATGACAGTGACAATTCTGCAACTGAGCAAATTTCAGTTTTTTTGATTTGATTACATTATTGAATAATTTTTATTATAATTACATTATTATTTGTTATAATTATTTTTTTTTTTTATATATATATTCTTTTATTTTCTTGCATGTAAAAAAATCTAATTAAGATACAAACGTACATCTCTATACAAAAATACACATTACATAAAATTTTATCCATAACCCCCCTCCCCCCCATCATCCTATTTGTACCTAACACATGAACGCCATCTTTACTACGGTATAACTTTTTCTTCCATGTGAATTTGTTCCCTTTATCTTAAAAGTGCAGCTCTCTAACTCTATCTCCTTTTCCCCTTTCTCATCTGGCTATTCTCCCTCTTCCAATCTATATTCTTCTCCCCTCTCTAGGGTGGACATCCCATTTTGGTTATAATTATTTATAGTTATTTATTATATTATAAATTATGATTTTGTGTTTCAAACTTTATCATACCCGAGATGTCTACTAGACTCTTGTTTGGTCAGATTTAAGTGAGTTATTCCTAGGAATTACAGGCCTACAATATAATGGGTCTCTATCAAAATAATTTATTCTACCGGGTACATCTTTCTTCTCAGACTTTTTCCAAAACATCACTTGCATATAGAATAGATTTACATTCATCCCTAACACTAACAGAAGCTCTATTCACAGCTCACCAATTACAGGCTCTTGGCGATTTATTATGTAATAAATCTGAGTGGTAGATCATGAAGGCTAGTTAGAATCAATATGGATCATAACAGAAGTTTGATTTTTGGCGGATACTCTCTCTTCGCCTACTGTCTTGGCCCATCCTTAAGGTAGCAGAGCTCATCTGCAGAATCTCCCCTTTCACTATACATGCCTAGTTTGCCTATATGCATTCATTCCTTGAGTTCAGCTCTTTAACCCAACCCTCAGAAACACACATATTGGCAGGGTTTACTGTTAGAAGGGGGAAGAGTGCAGATGCACTGTTGGGCTTCTAGACGTTGAGAGTGCAGATGCACTGTTGGGCTTCTAGACGTTGATAGAGTGTTTGTATGCAAACATATGAGGTGGCAATAAGGCAGAACTCTACCTGGCATTTTACACACGGTTCTCTCTTTGCGACACCATGGTTGGGCATCCCTATCTCTACCCGACATAACTGCAGTAGCATTTCTAAGCCGTAGCTGCGGAACATGCTCTGGACTCCACCAGCCTTTGACCTGTCATTCCACTTTGTGACTCTGCATGGACACACTTGTTTAACTCCTTCCAGTACTCCTCTCTTGTGTTCAGGAAAGCTCAACATTGTGCTTGTTCTCCTTAAGGCCTTTCACTTTGTGACTTCCAGGCCAGGTCCCTAGGAAGCTCCATACCACAATTGGACCCAAGTTGGGGTACCACTAAGGAAGGAATCCCCACACTGATCCCTTCACTTTTGGGAGCCTCTATCACCTCTGCCAAGTCACTATCTCTGGTCAGCTGGCTACTCTATTTAAGGACATCTCAGCCCATGAACGTTAGTGGCAACAACACAGTAAAGGTTAACTCTGCCTTCCATTCTCATATAGACGTTTCCCTTCCAAACCCCAAATTGTAGTGGGTTCTCTCTCCCCAGGGGATGTTGCTTAATACACCATGCATACACCACTATGTGTTTTTAAATAAACTTCAGACCAGCCAAAGGTCTTTAACAACTAAATTCTCTTTACTTCAATAATTCTTCAGTTAAGAATTTTGTTATTTCTACAATGTTACACGTCTTTACAATCCCGACAGTCATTAACATAGTCCTGGCACCCCTGCCCCATGGTCCGGTCCCTTCATTTGGTGGTTAGAATCAGTTCATCAAGAGCACAAAGTCCATTTTCTGGAACCCAAGTTGGGTTCCCCACAAAAGTACAAAAGTCAGATCACATAATCACACAGATCTGCTTGTTCCTCCATACACAGACTGATCTCCTAGACGTCCACCTCCCACCTATTTATAAGCTACAAGCCAGGGGTGGCATTATGAACAGGAAGGAGTTAGACTAGCAGCCAGTTAACCCTCCCTTAACCAGGAGGCACCATAACCCAATATAGTAAGAATATACAGTACAAAACACCAGAAAACATAAAATACCTTTTAAAGCAAAGAATATTATTAGTGAAGTAGATAAAAATAGGCACCTGCTCACACTTTTTTGGAAACTGGCTAAACTGTCATAGCTTTGACTAAGCACTAGTTTCAGTGCGAAACACGTCAGCAGTCGGGTTTTTACTTTATTTTGCTGTGACTTGTAGTGTTGTCCTTCTTTTAATAAAGGCTACAATTTGTTCAGAGTGCGGCTGTCCAGAGACAATTTTTTGTTCCTGCTTTGCTAAGTGCAATGCCTGCACCTGAGTTGTCTGCAGCGGAGGATATTCTTTTGGGTTCCCATCTGGAGTGGCTACTTTACCCACATCAAATTGCCAATATAATCAAAGGCTTAGGGAAATCAACACATACAAAGGCTGAGGTGTATGTTCATAAATAAATTCACATATGATTAAAACATCTTTATCCCAAGATTCACACATTTACCCTTTAAAAAATGTGTGAATGTTGGCTTAAAATTGTGTAAAGCTTGTCTGAAAGCATTTATAAATAACCCCTTAGTGTTGAATATTTCACTATACACCAGATAATCAGTTCCTACTAGTATTTGTTCACGTTTAAAAAAAATGGTACTGCATGCTACATTCTTTTAACTGAAAAACTGGATTATTTTCATTCACCGGGGATAAAGGTTTCATACTGTATATATGTACGGATTAGTTAAATCTTTCTCTCCGCCTACCTTCTTCTAGTTCCTACATAGCAATGGTTGCCTAACTGTTTCTTTGGGGGGTATCATCTTCAGTTTGATAAAAAGCCAAATGGTTTTAACTTTGTTCAATTACTTTTGTAATTCTCAATTTATTGATCAGTAAGAACACTATTCATAATTGCTCTGTCCAAAAATTGTCCAGTTACGAAAAGTTTTTTTTGTTGCCACTAAGGTATTTCATCAAATTCTAGCTGTGGGTTTCAGTAAAATAGTTTTCCTCTCAGGGAGAAAAATTGCTCAGTCAGTGACAATAACTGTCTGAGATTAAGTTAGCACTCTAGTGGTGTCACCTGCTAAGGGGAGCTCCTAATCAATTATTGCCAATTATGAATGAATGAATGAATGAATGACTTGTATAGCGCAACGCATGCGAACTGAATCGCCTCTGGGCGCTTTTTCCAGCCAGTGTCTGCTTGGCTGGTGCGGTCATTTTTACCCCGTAGGATCTTGACACGCTATGGACACACAGTCATACACACATATATACATATATACTGGGTCAATTTTTGGACGATCCAATTTACCTACCAGCATGTCTTTGGAGTGTGTACCCGGAGGAAACCCGCGCAGACACAGGGAGAACATGCAAACTCCAGGCAGATGGTGTCGTGGTCGGGATTTGAACCAGCGACCCTTTTGCTGCTAGGCGAAAGTGCTACTCACTGGACCACTGTTCCCGTAGCTGCAGGCAAAACAGAAAATGAACACTC
Source organism: Rana kukunoris (assembly GCA_029574335.1). Classification (NCBI taxonomy): domain Eukaryota; kingdom Metazoa; phylum Chordata; class Amphibia; order Anura; family Ranidae; genus Rana; species Rana kukunoris. The sequence continues at coordinate 156,677,215 of CM056050.1, read as the reverse complement.
GACAAATCTACTGAACTTTGCTCTTCACAGGCTTTGACTTCCTCATCTTGTATTTCTCCATAGAAAAAAAAGCAGGGTGATTTTTTGTCTTCTTCTAAACCAGTTGATGTGGATTTTATAAACTGAAGCATAAAGGGGTTAATGAACACTGATACTGGTGCCACTAATGCAGCACAAAGAGGTTAATTAACTGACACTGGTCACTGATGCATTCGTGACCAGTGCCAACACATTAACCCCTTCATGCTGCATATTACTGATACCATTTGTAATTAGGGTTGAGCGAACCCAAACTGTAAAGTTCAGGTTCGTACCAGACTTTTGTATTTTTTGTACCCGAACAATTTACTGTAAGTTTGGGTTCGGGTTCGGTGTTTGGCAATGTAATGGCACGCTGCAGGGCTGCCAATCACCATTTGTTTTACTCGTGTGACCTAGAAGCCATCACAGCCATGCCTACTAATGGCATGGCTGTGATTGGCCAGTGCAGCATGTGACCCAGCATGTGACCCAGCCTCTATATAAGCTAAAAGCACATAGCATAGCACAGCTCGTCACTCTGCTTTAGATAGGGTTGGGAAAGACTGCTGCTTCTGCTCTTCTGGGGGAGAGAATTAGATAGGAGTCAGACTGTCCTGCTTCAGAAATCACATTACTCAGCGATCTACATAGCACAGCAAGTCACTCTGCTTTAGATAGTTACTTTAGGGAAAGGTTCCTGCCTGCTTTTGCTTTTAGGGAGAGAAATAGGAGTCAGTCCTGCTTCCGAAATCAAATTATACCAGCACTGCATATGTTTCTGTGAGATACACCCTCTATATACTTTAGGGAAAGGTTCCTGCCTGCTTTTGCTTTTAGGGAGAGTGTTACGTACCTGGTTACCAGAGTCTGATGCAGGATAGCCTCTCTTATGGCTCTGGTTCGCGAGCCACTGAAGTGGGAACAGCGGACTCGGAGTACAGAGGGGTAGGAGTGCCGAGGTGGTGAAGAGTAGAATCAGGTGGATGAATACCTCTGCTGTGGAGACGTTGAAGATGCTGAAGATGCTGAAGCAGAGGATGGGTCAGCGACCCGCACGGAAGCTGCGACTACTGCGGCACAAGCTGGTAAGGTAAGTTGGTGTAGTAGACGACAACTGGAACAGCAGGGTCAGACAAGCCGGGTCATAACATGTAAGCTGGAGAAATTCAGGCAGATGGCTGGAGCGTAGTCGGTTAAAGCAGGCAGGTAGGTCTGGCAACGGAAGATCAATCAGGCGGGTGGTCAAACAGAAGCCGGGTCAAGGGTTGGAGAGGAACGGATGGTCAGGCAAGCCAAAGTCAGAGTTCAATCAGGTATTCCAGACAGATGATCAGGGTACAGGTCTCAGATATGGATCAGTCACAAACTGCAAATCAGGCAGCAATGTGCTGCAAACAGCAATGAACTTTTAAAGGGGTTTCTTGGCACCAAAGACGATTAACGTGCACGTGCGCGCTCCCGCGCACCCCTATTGTGCACCCGCGCGCACCCCTGTGCACGAGTGCGCGCCGTTGGCACGTGTGCACAAGCGCGGGACACGCAGCGGCGTTCAGACTGCATGGAGGAAGCCTGCATGGAGCAAGGCTGCATGGAGGAAGCCTGCAGGGAGGAAGATGGCATGGAGGTGAGTACCTGACAGAGAGAAATAGGAGTCACTCTTGCTTCAGAAATCAAATTATACCAGCACTGCATATGTTTCTGTGAGATACACCCTTTATATACTTTAGGGATAGGTTCCTGCCTGCTTTTGCTTAAAGGGAGAGAAAAAGGAGTCACTCTTGCTTCAGAAATCAAATTATACCAGCACTGCATATGTTTCTGTGAGATACACCCTTTATATGCTTATGGGAAAGGTCCCTGCCTGCTTTTGTTTTTAGGGAGAGAAATAGGAGTCACTCTTGCTTCAGAAATCAAATTATACCAGCACTCCATATGTTACAGTGAGATACACCCTTTAGATACTTTTCTTCTATTGTGCTATTCACAAAACATCCATTTAGGGGGAAAAAATTGCAATGTTTTCTCCAGTGTTTCCTCCATATCTGTACATGTGAGATAAACACTTTAGCTAGTGTTCTTCTATTTTGCTATTCAAACACCCATTTAGGGCAAAAACATATATTTTGCAGTGTTTCCTCCAGTGTTTGCAGTGTTTCATCCAGTTTGCAGAGTACTTGCCATGCTCTTACCAACATTTTGCTACCATTTGCAGCCCTCTTGCCCTTTCCATTTGTTTTTTTGGAGACATTTTAGTGCTGAAAAGTTTGGGTCCCCATCAAGTTTGGGTCAAGTTCAGGTCCCGATCCCGGACTTTTTTCCAAGGTACAGTTGAATCCGTCGAACTCGAACATCCAGGTGTCTGCTCAACTCTATTTGTAATTAATTAATCTCACCTCAACCCTCCCATCAGAGTTAGCCGATTCATGTGTACATGTTAATCTGCTTACTATTTGGATGCACTGCCTCCTGGTTGGTTTCTCCTCTCGCACTTACTGCACTCAGGGAAGTACATGATGGGTCCTAGGCTTATGGAGATTGCAGGAGAGCACTCGGCACATAGTTTAAGGCAGCTCTGCGGTATTGTAACACGGCCGGCGGTAGTCACAGTATATGTTGTTGCCCAGAACATTTTTAGCAGCACACTGCCAGCTCTGTGCCCCCTCTTACAGTAATTTTTTCCGCCCAAGGCATCGCCCCCCTACTGCTGCCCCCTCCCTTGTACCAGCCCTGACTCCTTTGATTGTCCCTTTGACTCTTACTGAAGTAAAACTGTGATTGGACTATTGAACAGTGGTGTGGTGCTTCATCGTCAGTGGAATGCCAGTGCCAACCTCCACTGCTGCTCATCAACTGCTGTCCATTTGTAACTTCATGTGAAGAGTTCAATACTGATTCTACTAGAGATCTATGAAGTCAATGTTTTCACCAGTTCATCCAGGTTTTATCCTGTGGTAAACCCTGATGAAGGGGGAGTGGGGTTGCCCTGCATTGGCTGTTGTTTGCCAATGATTACATTTTTCTTAGACTCTTTTATCTGGTTTTGGTCTGACACTCTTTTCTGTATTTCTAAAGTTTGTAATCAGATCATCTATATCAGCATCATTACTATGCTATTGAATATTAATTAAGATAATTGTGTGGGTCAAGAGCTATGTTTCCACTTTTCTAAGACTGTTGTATTTGGACAGTCACAGCACCAATGACTGTCGAAATGCCTGAACAGTTACTGCATCGGACTGGATGCAGTTGTTGTTTGGTCGACAATTTTTCCATTTGGCTCTTTAAATTTTTCACTCAAGGTTTGTCAAGCCAGGTGGTACCAGCAAGGCCATACACGGTTTTAATTTTTGGTGGATTCACGAGTAATTCAATGAAATTCGATCTGTGTCTGAGTATCCTAAGAGGGTCAGAATGTCAAAAAGCATGCATACACTGCAGAATAATACAAAAAAGATTATGAAAGCTGCACAGATCTGGCTGCTGAGAATCACTGTTACAGTAAAACAGCACACAACACAACTCCTTATGATTGTACTAATAAACCATATAGTCCAGGGTAGCTCTGGTAAGTCAGGTGAACAGCTGAAGGGATCCATAGTCTGAGGACAAAGTGTTATCCCACTGGAGCTGCAGTGGTAGCAACCAGGGAGGTGCTCATACGGTATCTGGGTCCTTTGGAGAGCTTGCACGCTTTTAGGCCTTGGCCCACCTGCATAAATGCCATTTCTGACAGTGGAGGGCCTCTTTCTTAGTTTAAGATCACTTGCCAAGCTACCTCTGTCTTATTGTGGCCTCTATGAGCTGCTAAGGGAGGTATATTATACTCCTCAGGATGAGAGGGGACCGCTCACTCAGTTATTTCTTGGTTTAGTAGCTTTGATCTTTCTCTAGGACTGGGAAATCACAGTAGCCATATTGCCTCTATTAGCGGACCAACTACTGGATCCTCTCTCTAAAACTTAGCTCATTTGTACTCTTCAGTACATGGACGAGGCTCACTTAAAGTTTACTCTTAGGCCTTCCTTCTGTCAAGAGATTTACATTTCTTCCGCTTCTTCATCCACATTTTTGTTTTTTGGATGGGGAGTGATTTCCTTGACTCCTCACAGTAGGGTGTTCTACTCTAGCAGCTGTTACTGCGTATAGGGTGCGCAGGAGATTGCCAAACTTGACAGCCCAAGCACCGGGATAGTGACTTTGTTCGCCTTGGCCAACTCCAAGGCAATGTCCACCTTCTCCTTGTTATTTGGAGGATCATTGCTTTTCTGTGCTTAAATGTGGATAACTGTGTATGGAATTCAGCCATGCCTGCTGTCAGTTTACAAATGAGCAACACCTATGGGGACATCTGTTCAGTTGCCACCTAGGAATGTGTCTGAGCCTGTACACGTCTGTTCCTGATATACTATGGCTACTTCTAACACTTTGTGAAACTTCAAATTGGGGTTATTTGTACCTCTTGCATGGGTTTTCAGATTTTGTTCGACAGCAGTCTGTCTACAAAATGTTCATTTTAGTCATCTATTTGCATCACCCTAGCTGAGCTCTGCTACTCAATGCAGTGGATCTCTGATTCTATGTGCATATTGCAGAATAGATTCACCCACTTGATTTCTGCTGATGAACTGGGCCCTAAAGTCCGCTAATGTTACCATTTTACTAAACACAACTTCTGAGCAGTTAAATATCTTGTCAATGGAATTGTGGTCTTCTACTGGAAGGTGCAGGATTATCCCTCTAGCTTTCCCTTCCGGGGTGTAATGGACAGTTCTGCCTTCTAAACGATGGGATCCCATATGTTTGGACCAGGCCCTGCAATCCCCTGGCCCATTCACCAAAGTCCTGACTTTGTGTACTTGAGTATTTGTTGTGACAGGAATCCTGTCAGAAATAAGGTCATTATTGCAGGACCAGTAGGTTTCCTGATTATCTTTAAAGTAGTACTAATATTATTGTTTGACAGGGCTGAACCTGTAACAGCATTAGATAATTGGGCAAATGAGGTAAAAAGGAGCAACTGTAACTTGCAGATTACTATTTTTGGGTTTAAAATATTATAGTTTACTTATTTATTTATTAAATATTTATGAGGTTTTCACATGTTTGTTGTTTTTTTTTCTTTAGAGAGCTTCTAATTTTCAGAGACTTGGTTTATTTCAATAGCATAAAATATATAAAGTATCCTTTCCAAGTTTATGTTTTCCCCACTTTTAGCCTTCTTTCAACACACTTTTTATGTTGCATTGCCTATCAGATCACACTATTGTTTGATCTAAAGGTAATTAGCAGTTAAGACATGTATATGTGGGATTGCATATTAATTACTGTGTCATATGCCTTGTTGCAGAAAATTTGTCATTTTAGCTGGTATCTTCGTTATCTACCAAAAAGATTAAAGCCACTTTAAAGCTCTTTCATATGTGTTCCCTTAGGTAATCACATTGCTTTTTCAACAAGGACATCCTATTGCACTGTTTGTTAATGAAATCAAATTAAATTAATTAATGTATTATCATATACAGTGCCTTGAAAAGTATTCATACCCCTTGAAATTTTCCAAATATTGTCATGTTACAACCCCGGTGTTAGAATAGCCCAGTCAAAGTCCAGAACAAAATTCAATTGAGAATCTGTGGCAAGACTTGAAAATTGCTGTTCACAGACACTCTCCATCCAATCTGACAGAGCTTGAGCTATTTTGCAAAGAAGTATGGGCAAAAATGTCACTCTCTAGATGTGCAAAGCTGGTAGAGACATCCCCAAAAAGACTTGCGGCTGTAATTGCAGTGAAAGGTGATTCTGCAAAGTATTGACTCAGGGGGCTGAATACAAATGCACACCACATTTTTCACATATTTATTTGTAAGAAAAATGTAAAACCATTTATCATTTTCCTTCCACTTCACAGTTATGTGCCACGTTGGGTTGGGTTATCACATAAAATCCCAATAAATTCCATTTTCATTTTTGGTTATAACATGACAAAATGTGGAGGCTCTGTATTGCATATAATGAGTTGGTTCTGGAGAAACTCTGGTCAGCTTAAGTGGATATATTCCTAAAAACTGTATTTAACATAAACCAAAACACACTGCGGCAGCACATACATGCCACTATAGATTGGGGATTACCACAACGCATAGCAACCCCCCCCCCCCCCCCCAGATTTCTGGTGAAAGTTGATCATTTACAGTTTTGCGTATTTCATGCACAATTTAAAATGTAAAAATTATTAGTTGTTTATTAACTCAGTACCAGTGACTCATTTCAGATATTTTGTGAAAATAATGTACAGTTAAATGTACACCACTGATTTTAATGTTTTACTGTACTTTTTGTAGCCATGTATGGAGAAGAGGAGATACTACTGTACTGTGCCCAATGACTTTCACTTTGCTGTAATGCCGATGCTGTAATAGTGCCCTTTCTTGATCACTATAGGGGAGGATCCCTACTGAATGAGAAATAGAGAATTATGGGACTTGTAGGACTGAAACCACCTTCTAACATTGTATTATGGCCTGGTTAAACTGTAACTCCCAGGAAGTCTTTTGTGCAACTCCCCAGAAGCCTTGCAGCGGAAGGAGGCTCAGGAGGCCTTATAAGGAATTGTTGTGGGTGGGTTCACTTTCTTGGCAGCAAGGGACCATAGTGAGCACCAGCATCTTCAGGAGGGAAAAACCGTCAGTCACACAGCAGCTGTCCTTTCTCAGCCTCAGTTTTCCAGTGCATGCCTTCAGTGGTGCAGGGGTCATCACATCAGTGAATGCTTTCAGTGGCACAACAGTTATCATACCAGTGAATGCCTTCACCGGTGCAATGGTCATCACACCATTAAAGGCCTTCAGTGGTACATCAATCATCACGCCAGAGTATGTTCAGTTAAACAGCAACCATCATCACCAGCATAGGAGTCTCAGAAGGACCACCGTCACTTCTGAGGTTGGTAAGTTATATCACATCACTCTGAGAGCAGGCCTAGCTATATACCATCACTCTGAGAGCAAACCCAGTTAGTTATACTATTAATATTCTGAGAGCAGAGCTCGACCCAGTGAAATACTATAAATTCTTCCTAAATACCTGGACCCAGAGAAACTTTCGGAAGTTCTACAGTGGCCCCAACCCCTGGGGTTACGTCCATTGCAATGTTTTCTTGGCTTTGCCAATTATTATCGGAAGTTTATCCGTAACTTCTCGTCTCTGGTCAAACCCGTGACTGATATGACCAGAAGGTACAGTAACCTACAGAATTAGCCTCTGAATTCCATTAATGCCTTTGAGAGTCTCAAGGCTGCTTTTGTTTCTGCTCCTGTGTTGGTACATATTCATTCTATGGTACCTTTCATCCTTGAGGTTGATGCATCTGAGACTGGAGTTGGTGCCCTACTGTCTCAACATCCTACCCTGGAGAGCGCTATGCATTCTTGTGGCTACTTTTCCAAGTTTATCTGGGTCTCATGAGACCACAGGACATGGTTCCAGTAACCCATGCCCTTAGTCTTCTTGTCTTCAGCAAACTGTTTGAGGAATTTCTTGTGCATCATCTTTAGAAGAGGCTTTCTTCTGGGGTGACAACCATGCAGACCAATTTGATGCAGTGTGCGGCGTATGGTCTGAGCACTGACAGGCTGACTCCCACACCCCTTTAACCTCTACAGCAATGCTGGCAGCACTCATACGTCTATTTCCCAAAGGCGACCATTGAGCACGTGCACGCAACTTATTTTGTCAACCATGGTGAGGCCTGTTCTGAGTGGAACCTGTTAAACCACTGTATGGTCTTGACCACTGTGCTGAAGCTCAGTTTCAGGGTCTTGGCAATCTCCTTTTAGCCTAGGCCATCTTTATTTAGAGCAACATTTTTTTTTTAAGATCCTCAGAGAGTTCTTTGCCATGAGGTGCCATGTTGAACTTCCAGTAAACAGTATGAGAAAGTGAGAGTGATAACACCAAATTTAACACACCTGTGACCTTGTAACACTAACAATTCACATGACACCAGGGAGGGAAAATAGCTTATTGGGCTCAATTTGGACATTTGTGTTGATCATGCTACAACCCAACCAAAACAAGACATGTACCTTTTCCAAAAAAACATTAATGTGAGCTGGCACCATAGAAAATAATGTGATTTGTGTTGTCATGTGATGCAGTGCGACAACGCATCTGAATCGCACTAGTGTGCACCGGTACTACAGGTAAGCAGACTCCAAACACATAAAAAAAATATTAAGTGTGTCAATTTCAGCTTAATTAATTGAGCTCTGTAGATAACAGGCTTGTTTTAGCAAAAGGAGAAATAATCTTCAAATTGTGAAAAGGAACCTAAAGCTGACCATACACAATCGAATCTAAGGAACCGGCCGTGTATCGAATCGTTAATGGGCAGACTGAATGTACCAAGTTGATCAATCAACTTGGGTACTACCAGCCTACCAGATTATCTTGCGATTATCGCAGCTATAACCACAGGCAATAATCAGTGACAATTGCTGATTACCCTGTTAACACTGTCTATATTGATGGGGGAATCGTGCAAATTTATTTCCTGTAAACCGTGGTTGCAGAAAATAAATTTTGCATCGTGTATGACCAGCCTAAAATTGTACTTGTTGACCCAAACTAAATATTAATATGCAATATTATTTATTTACCTGATTTAAAAAATATTGGGGCAGATTCACAGACATTTTGCTTAGCGTAGCGTATCAGAAATACACTACGCCGCCGTTTTTTACCTTGCTCTACGTGGAATTCAGGTAGATTTTCTACGGTAAACGACGGCGGCGTAGTGTATTTCTCCCGTCGCAATCCATCTGCGCGAGTAGGGGGCGTGAAACATTTAAATTAGGCGCGTTCCCGCGGCGATCGATCTGCGCATGCTCCGTTCGCAAATTTCCCGCCGTGCATTGCGCGAAATCACGTCGTGACGTCATTCGTTGTTTATGTAGCGTACTTTGCGGCCGATCCACGTCCCGACGAGTTACGTAAACAAAATAAAAATTTAAATAAATTCGAAGCGGGAACGACGGCCATACTTAACATGGGCTACGTAAAGTTAGAGCAGCAAAAAGCTGCTCTAACATTACGTACAAAAAAATAGACTAAAACGATTGCGACGCCCGCTCGTATGTTCGTGAATCCCCGTAAAAACACATTTGCATATCCCGACGCACCAAAACGACGCGAACTCCTCCCAGCGGCCGCAAATAGATGGCAGCGTAGATCCGAAGGCTTACGAAGACGTAAGCCTCTCGGATCGAAGCCCGAAGCCGGCGTATCATGGTTTGAGGATTCAGACTAGTGATACGCCGCGCGAAATTTGAAATTACTCCTGTCTAACACCAGTTAGACAGGCGTAATTGTTTTGTGAATCTGCCCCAGAGGGTCAGATCCACAAAGCACTTAATCTGGCATTTCATGAGATGCGCGGCATAAGTCCAAATATGCGCCTGCGTATCTATGCGCCGTATCCCCAAAACAATATACGCCCGAAAGTCTAAATCTTTTTTGACCGACGTAATTTCAATAGACCGGCGCATCGTGCGTGCAAAAATGTGCTAAACACACCATTGATTTGCTATGCAAATAGGCAAATGAGGGAGATACCGCGATCCGCAAAAGTAAGTTTGTGCGGTGCAGGCTGTGCGCATTAGCTGCACGTCCAGTCTAAAGTTAGTCCTTATAAAAGCAGGTTTAAAATTGGACAATCCGTCTACATGTCAGCTAAAGCAACACCGTTAGGGATGAGCTGGGCAGCCACACTTGCAGGACAACAATCTGTATGCCAACATGCCAGGGGCATCCTTGCTCATAGCTATACTACTGACTTTAGATGAGCGCAGAAGGAGGAGGGCACAGAGGAGGGCACGGGAGAGGATATATCGCATACGCATAGACTCTTTGGCATGAGTGATTCTGAGGTGTATCACATCTCATGCCATCATGGAATTAACCACAACCCTGCAGGAGGACATCACCAGCCCTACACAACGCTCACATGCAGTGCAGCCACTGGTCAAGGTCCTGGCAACACTCCATTTCCTTGCCAGTGGCTCTTTTCACCCTAATGGGTAAATATATATTTTAGATACATTTTTTCTGTTTAGTATATATTTTATATTAGTTAATATAATAAATATATAATTTTATTTTTTATATCTAATATATATTTAATATTTTAAATATTATTATAATTATATTATTTATTATTATTATATACATTTTTTATATATATATAGTAGTTCAACTTCCAGTTCCTCTCTGACATCTCTCAAAAACACACAATCCAAAAAACACAACGACACAACACAAACCTACAAACAGCAACAGACAACGGAACAAAAGCACCTTTCTTCAGGGAGGGAAACAAATGGTTGTACTTTTGCAATGGAAGGGCTTATGTCTGGGCCTATTTATGCCCTGGGCGTAGCTCACTAAGTATACCGGGCCTAGTTCTTATCTCACTGATTACATCAGGCCAAGTTCTGAGCATGCACAGAGAGGTTCTGACCATAGTCTGCTTCATGCGCGCCCTTCATTTGCATGGGGTCACGGCTCATTTCAATGGAACACGTCCACGTCCTTCTCAATTTGAAATACAACGCCTTACGCCTCGGAATTTACGTTACACCGGAGCAAATTTGTGCGCAAATACTAGGAGGATACGGTACTTGCGCCTCTACATTGCGCCGGTCTAACGTAAAGGAGGTGCGCTATGCCGGTCAATATATGCGCCAATGTACGTGAATCTGGCCCATATATTTTTACATTTTATTTTTTTCCCCCATAATGCTTCTTACACACGACCGTTTTTCATGACGAGAAAAATGCCATTTTTTAAATTGGTTGTGAAAAAACGATCATATGTATGCTCCAGAGAGCAGGAACCTGCTCTATTTTTTCTCGTTGTTTTTCACATCGTGAAAAACCGTTGTGTGTACACTTTTATGAGGGAAAAAACTTGCATTCTCAGAAGCAAGTTATGAGATGGGAGCGCTTGTTCTGGTGAAACTAGCGTTTGTAATGGAGACCGCACATTTGCTGTTAAAAAACTAAAAAGCACGAAGACTGAAAAGCGCAAATCGTCTCTCACCAAACTTTTACTAACACGCGGAAACATGAAATTAGCAAAAGCAGCCCAAAGGGTGGCGACATTCGAATGGACCTTCCCCTTTATGGTGCCCTTGTAGTTGTTGTCGTTCAAGTTGTACTTCACCGCGCTTTGCTCGAGCATTTTCTTTTCACAAATGTCTGTATGCAAGGCAGGCTTGAGAGGAATCACGACAAATCATGTCGAGAAAAATTATTATTTTTTGCATGTCATGAATAACGGTAGTGTGTACGCGACATAAATCATTATCAAGTAAATATGTGAATCCCGCTAAATAACCTCTTTAACATTGCACATGTAAAAGCAAAAATAAATGCCCTTATGACCATATATAAATAATGCATAATAAAAGAGATACAAAGATGATCTTTATGATGAAATCTGGAATTTCACAGACTTCATATCACTTTATTCTAAACCTGATCTTTTTTTATTTCATCATTGTACTCATTCCCTTCCAAAAGCTTAGAGAGTATTCTATTATCCAAGAACACTGCATAACCTCTATTCATAGAACAGTAAAATACATGGTCATCTATTTCATTTAAATGAACAGTTGTTGTTTACTCCTTTAAATAGCTTATACCCCTGTGACACTCTGAAAGAATTTCCTTTTTGTGACATTTATTTGTCATTAACCAAAGGTATTATTTTATCCCTCAAGCAGCTATTTTGAGCACATCAGACAGGAAAATGCAGCAAAGGATGAGTCATTTGTGAATGTGTCCTACATGTGGTACTCGCTTATCAACAGTGCTATCAGAGCATTGAAATGTACACCACCGAAAAGACTCATTAGAAAATTACAAAAGGAACTATGGTTATTCAAGTCCATACTCCCTGTGGTGATAAATCCTTTACAGCACTATCCATTACATTAAAAAGCGTTATCCCACGGACATACTATGCCCAGGAAGTTTTACCATTTTTATTTTAAGTGTAAAAAAAAAATTGGAAAGTGGTGAAACTGCTGCCATATGATCCATGCTGTGTGCTTAATAGTGTGATCTCTGCTTCTAATGGGGTCTGTGATTTTTAGATTTCCTTTTCAGTGGAGAGGCGCAAGAATGAGATCAGCCATGAACAACTATCAGACTAAAGAGTCTGCCAGAAGCAGCCTGGGGACATGGTTACATAGGGTATTTGGAATTTACTACTGAGTGAGCACATTTTATCCACTCCAGAAGGTAGACATTGTATATTGCAATTAATATAGTAATGAACTTTGCAATTTTGTAATACAAGAATGTTCACAGTTTGAAGATATGAATTATTTAAAATAGGCTTGTGGCATATTATTGCTGTGTGATCTGAGAGAATCATAGCAGCAACATAAAAACAAGATATAAGGTAACATGCTTTTTATTACCATTTGCATACCATGGGTATTCAAGAGGGGGCATTTGATTAAGGCTAATATGGACTTTCATGGTACCGTACAAAGGCTTTACACAACAATGTGCGCATAAAAATATAGGGCCAGATTCTCATAGATGTCGGCGGGCGTAGCGTATCCTATTTACACTACGCCGCCGCAACTTAGAGACACAAGTGCCGTATTCTTAAAGCACTTGCTCCGTAATTTGCGGCGGCGTAGTGTAAAGGGGCCGGCGTAAGCCTGCGTAATTCAAATGTGTATGAGGTGGGCGTGTTTCCATTAAATCAATCATGACCCCACGTTTTTGACGTTTTTTTGAACTGCACATGCACCGTTCGTGGACGTATCCCAGTGCGCATGCTCCAAATTACGCTGCAAATACATTGGTTTCAACGTGACCGTAACTCACCTCTGGGGAAATCTAGGATGGAAAAGGACCTGGGGGTCCTAGTAGATTAAAGGCTCAGTAATGTCATGCAATGCCAAGCTTCTGCTAACAAAGCAAACAGAATATTGGCATACATTAAAAAGGGTATCAACTAAAGAGATAAAACAATAATTCTCCCGCTCTACAAGACTCTGGTCCGGCCGCACCTAGCGTATGCTGTCCAGTTATGGGCACCTGTCCTCAGGAAGGATATACTGGAAATGGAGCAAGTACAAAGAAGGGCAACAAAGCTAATAAAGGACTGGTGAATATTAGTTATGAGCATTGAACTTATTCTCTCTGGAGTAACTTGAGAGGGGATATGATTTCAGTTTACAATTATCGTACTGGTGACCCCACAATAGGAATAAAACTTTTTTGCGAAATGGAGTTTAACAAGACACATGGCCACTCATTGAAATGAAAAGAAAATAGGTTTAACCTTAAACTATGCACCTGAATGACCACAACATACAGGGATATACTATGTAATACTGACATAAAATCACACACATAGGTTGGACTTGATGGACTTGTGTCTTTTTTTAACCTCACCTACTATGTAACTATATAACACACAGATGCAATGACAGCAAAGGGGTAACACTTTCAAATTATCACAGATCTCTATTCTCATTTCTATATCCTTCTATATTCTTAATCCTTCTCTAGGCATGTTTCGCGGATCTACTTCCCCTTCTTCAGGAGTTTTACCATGGGTGTTGTTTTTATTCCAAAAAAAGTGAAAAAATAAATCAATACTAGATTGATTTAAACCGCGCTCACTAATTCCTTTTTAACCACTTCCCGACCGCCCACCGCAGGTATACGTCGGCACTTTGAAGATGGATATCTCGATAACGGCAGCAGCTGCTGCCACAACCGAGATATCCATCTCTTCTGTGGGCGGTCAGGTAAACGATAATGGCGGTCTCCGCGGCGGAATCGCCGCGAGATCGCCGTTATTGGTGGCGGGCGAGCGTCCCCCCCCCCCTCCCGCGCCCTCCGCCGCTTACCGGAGCCGTCGGTAGCTGGTGGAGGCGATCGGGTGCGCTCGTCTGTTCAGCGGGGATGCGAGTGAGGGAAAAAATTTCCCTCGTCCATCCCCGTAGCTCTGCTGGGCGGAAGTGACGTCAAACGTCAGTTCCAAACAGCGTCTTAAAGAGACATTTTTTTTTAAATGTCATTTGAAAAATGACATTTTACATTTTTGATATTTTTTTTGCATTTTAGCCTAAATATGAGATCTGAGGTCTTTTTGACCCCAGATCTCATATTTAAGAGGACCTGTCATGCTTTTTTCTATTACAAGGGATGTTTACATTCCTTGTAATAGGAATAAAAGTGATAATTTTTTTATTTTTTTTATTTTAGTGTTAAAAATTGGTAAAATAAATACAAATAAATACGAAAACAAAAAAAAATATGTTTTAAATCGCCCCTTCACGACGAGCTCGTGCGCAGAAGCGAACGCATACGCGAGTAGCGCCCGCATATGAAAACGGTGTTCAAACCACACAAGTGAGGTATCGCCGCGATCGTTAGAGCGAGAGCAATAATTCTAGCCCTAGACCTCCTCTGTATCTCAAAAAATGCAACCTGTAGAATTTTTTAAACATCGCCTATCGAGATTTTTAAGGGTAAAAGTTTGACGCCATGCTACGAGCGGGCGCAATTTTTAAGCGTGACATGTTGGGTATCATTTTATTCGGCGTAACATTATCTTTCACAATATGTAAAAAAATTGGGCCAAATTTATTGTTGTCCTATTTTTTAATTTAAAAAAGTGAATTTTTTCCAAAAAAAGTGCGCTTGTAAGACCGCTGCGCAAATACGGTGTAACAAAAAGTATTGCAATGACTGCCATTTTATTCTCTAGAGTATTAGAAAAAAAAATATATAATGTTTGGGGGTTTTAAGTAATTTTATAGCAAAAAAAAATGTTTTAGTCTCGTAAACACCGAATCTGAAAAACAGGCCCGGGGCTAAAGTGGTTAAAGTTCAAACGTGCTAACGTATGATTCAAACGGTACAAGCAAACACCAACATGTGCAATAAAATATATATAAAGTCCAACAACAAGTTGTAGTATATATTATGTGTCCAACAAAAGTGAATAATCTGTATTCAAATAATAAAGTGCATCAGGGTCTTCCAATTCTTGATGAGCAGTGAGAAAAGTGACTGTAGATCTTCCATCACCATCACCTCCCACACATCCTACTCACCAGACTTCCTTGACTCCTATTACAGGTAGGCATGAGCACTTATGGATAATGCCAATAGAAGTTCTCAAGGCCACAGCAATGGTCCAAACGAACATCCAATTTTCAAGACACCTCCACCAAGTGGATTCAAACACTTATGGATGTTGTCAAAAGGGAAGTTTTCACATCCCCAGAAAACAATTCAAAAAAGGTATCCAAATGGCGGAAGTGACGTATCACGATCAAACCACCCTACCCCCACAGGCGACGTTTCCGTCATTAGGGATCATATGATCGGAAACGTCGCCTCCACATATATATGTGTGCCAATTAAAGATGTCCAATCTAATTCAATCCTTACAAAATATTCAATTAAAAACGTTCATTTGACATACTGTGACTGTAAAAGTCACTAAAAACAAATTAATATTAACTAAATTAGATATATTTAAATTAGAAAAATATCTTTTTATTTAACTTTTATTTGAATACTGCCATCTTGTGGATGAAAAACAAATGGCAGGAAAATAAATTAATTTAAAAGCGCAGAAAGACTAATTAAGCCATCTAGTGGCAAGAAAGAGGGATGGATTCAAATAAACTGGAAATCCCCTTTACAGGATAAAATGCAAACATACATTCTTAATAATTAGATAAATAGCAATTTAAATAAATATCTACATGTATTCCAGCAGGAGTGAGTATATTCAATGTATAGATCTATTCCGTTTAATTTTTTGATATTTTCTGGAACATATTCCCTCCCCTGCAATTGGTATCCATTTTATCAATCCCCCAAAAAATTGCCAAACTAGGATCCCTATTAAGGTATACCCTAAAATGGTAAGAGAGACTGTGTGTTTGGGAACCCATTTTTGATATTATTTAGATGTTCATTGATGCAAATGCACAGGTTCATTTTTGTGCATCCCACGTATTGCAACCTACATGAGCAAGTAATAAGGTAGGTTATATGGGTAGATTTACACGTGATAAATGTATTAATAGTATATTCAGTACCTGTGCTAGATGAGGTACATTTAGAAAGGTTTCTGTTATTATTCCTAGTCAGCTTGCATGCTTTACATTTCTTACAGTAATAGAAACCTATTACATCCAGGAAAGTGACAACTTTCTTTTGAGGGTTCAACACATTAGGAACTAATTTATTTCTTAGATTAGGTGCACACCAATAAATAAATTTAGGGTGGCTAGGCAACAATTTTGATAATTTTATCTCCTAATAACAGTGGCCAAGTGTTTTAAAATTACTTTTATAGTCCCGGCTTAAATTAGTCACAAAGGCTATAAATTTTGGTTCCAATTGCTTTTTAGGTTTATCTTCCAAAAGGGTCTTTCTGTCCATATTCATGGTCTGTGTTTGAAGGGACTTGAGATCTTGTTCACCATATTCCTTTTCTTTAAATTTACTAAGTATGATCTCTGACCGTGGTAAATGGTCAAACATGTTAGCATGTTAGCACAGTTTCACCTTATTCTCATTAATTGTCCTTTAGGGACCCCACTAAGCCGCCTAGGGTGGTGGCAACTTGCCGTGGGGATATAACTGTTTCTGTCGGTTTCCTCGAAATGAGTTCTGGTGGTAATGCGCCTATGAGCTTTAACCAAAACCAGATCAAGGAAACTAATTTAAGATAAATCCCAGTTTCCTGTAAATTTCACTCCAAGACCATTATTATTGATGTTACTCAGAAAAGCATCCAATGAATCCACTGTGCCATTCCAGAGTATAACAACATCATCGATGTACCTTTTGGATAAGGTGATTTCGGGTATAGGAACTACAAATATGCTACTGTACGCTCCTCCCACAAACTCATTAGTATATTTGCTACACTTTGATTTGCTTAAAGCATGATCCCTCATGCCAAAAATAACTATTGAACATGGCTAAATCCAAAGCCTCAATCAGAAACTGTTTTTCTTCCCCCTTGAGGTCGGATTTTGAATCGAGAGCTCTTTTCATAGTTACTAGGACATCTTGTTGTATAAGATTAATATAAAGAGATTCAACATCGATGGTAATGATTAACATGTCATCCTGTGCTGGAATGTCTCTTAATAAATTCATGAGATGCTTACTATCTCTTAAATAGGAGGGATATGTCTGAACGATAGGCTGTAAAAAGTAGTCAACATATTTGCCTATTCTAGAAAAAATTTAATTAATGCCACTGATAATTGGCCTACCTGGTGGATGTTTGGGGTTCTTGTGTATTTTCGGTAATTGATTAATGACAGGAAGCTTCGGTGCATCGGGAATAAGGTATCTAGCCTCTTTCTTAGTAAGAATTCCTTCTTCTATGGCCACTTGCATAATTTCTTTTAGGGAGGCTTTGAGTTTATTGGTGAGGTCTCCTTTCATTTTCTTGTCTGTGTTTCATTTCTTGTAGGTGTAATGCCGCGTACACACGGTCGTTTTTTGCGATGAAAAAAAACGACGTTTTTTTAAAACGTCATTTAAATTGACCGTGTGTGGGCAAAACGTCGTTTTTTGTCTTCAAAAAAACGACCAAAAAAAATTTCCAACATGCTTGAATTTTTTGTGTCGTTTTTCAAAACGTCGTTTTTTGTTTCACAAAAAGTCACCGTGTGTAGCAAAAATGTCGTTCGAAACGACGTTTTTAAACCCGCGCATGCCCAGAAGCTAGTTATGAAGCGAGCTTCAATGGAAAAGAGTGGTGAACGTAACCTCGCTTTTTGTGAAAAAACGATGGTGTGTATGCAAAATTGTCTTTGAAAAGTGACGTTTCAAAAACGTTCTTTTTTACTTCACAGAAAACGTCGTTTTTTTTCATCGCAAAAAACGACCGTGTGTACGCGGCATTAGTATCACCCACCAACCTATTAAGTTCTTTAATGTAATCCTCCTTCTTTAAGACCCTTTTTCCGCTGGTCTGATAGCTATGTTTCTTCTTTTTTCTAACCCCTCAATTCCTTTTTGTATGTTGCCTTTTTCTTTTCCCCTTTTTAGTTTTTATCAGTCTAATGTCCTGTTGTACCATTATTTTGAATGTCTCCAAAAAATGGTTGGACGAATTCTTAGGGTTAAATACTGACTGATTTTTCAAACCACTATTTTTATAATTATGTTCAATAATAGGGGTGTTAGTTATAGGTTTTTCAGCAAAATGTTTTTTAATGTTGAGTTTCCTCACAAATTTTTCAGTGTCAATAAAAGCATCAAATTTATTTAGTCCCCTATCGGGGGCATATTTAAGACCTAACTCGAGAACCCTCAACTCATTTAAAGTAAAACAATTCTCGCTCAAATTACATATTCCCTTACCCACTACCCACTATTGTTTTTATCCAAGAAAATTTATTTGACAGCTGCATTTATGTAAATAATTTATACTGCTGACATTTGTTCTACAGTTGTTTACAGAGAACACTGAACTAACCTTGTCCCAAAATGAATATATTTTAATCCCAGTCACATACTGTATGTATATACATATTAGGGCCAGTTAGGTTTGATATGTAGGAAAATGTAGATGAAAACTACACAAACAATAGGAGATTAAACAAATTATAAGCAGATAGTGTTTGGTTGGATTTGAAGAGAAGATCCTAGTAATACAAAGCAAGCATACTAATGACTGAGGCCCGGTACACACGAGCAGACAGATTTGTTCAAATCGGTCGGACAGACCGATTTGAACAAATCTGTCTGCTGGGATGTATTGGTTTGATCGTGTACACACGATCAAACCAAAATCCCCGCCGGCAGACGGCGCGCTGACGTGTCGGTGCCGTGGCGGTGACGTTGACGCCGCCACGTCACCGCACCAGGAAGTGAATTACTTCATCCATTCGACGCATGTGCGAGAAGATATGTCTGCTGGTTAGCGTACTAACCAGCAGACATATCGGGCGGACGGATTCCCAGCCGACAGATTTTAAAGCATGCTTTAAAATCTGTCGGCTGGCCAAATCCGTCGGCTCGCCCGTACACACGATTGAATCTGTCTGCTGGGATGGTCGGGCCGACCGTTTCCAGCAGATAGATTTGATCGTGTGTACGCGGCCTTAAAGTTGAACTTCACTCTCTCAATAAACATTATTATTATACAGAATTTATATATCACCAACAATTTGCACAACACTTTACAATCTAAAGGGAAACAATACAGTTAGAATACAGTAAAATACAAGATGGTTAAGAGGGTCCTGTTCAAAGGAGTTTACAATCTAATTATGTCATACATCGCAGGAGTCTTCGGTGGGGGGGGGGGGGTTCTCAGCTAAGCACACCCTCCTGTCTGCAGGCCTTGTCTAAGGAAGTAAATACTACTATAATAATACTATGTAAATACTATATGAATCATATGCCCTTACTCAAGATGGCCACGGACGGGTGTTTTTCAAAGTGATTTCTTAGTAAAATACAGCTTGAAGACATGGATGGAGTGTTTTTGGTTTATGGTGCTTAGATGCAGCGTAGTTCCACTTTAACAGGGTCTATTTATAAAATATTCTACTGGAGAAATGTGACAAGCATTTGCCCATCTTTGACAAGCTCTGACATTATTTTACAGCATTTTACCTTATATAGTTATTTCCTATGATCTTCAGATCCATCTAATGGCCACATTGTGGTATATTTGCTGAGTGAGATGGTCATGTTATACAGCTACACTACATGCAGAAGATCCTGACAAAGCCTCCCCATCCATTCCTACCCACATAGCAGCCATTTGTTTGTAGGTACTGCTAATGCGCTCTCTTCCTCCTCATCTGCTTATCCCACCATAGCCCAACTGTCAATGAGAAATCCAGGGGTTTTATTTATTCATATGATTACTTAGTTGCTGCAGGAGGATGATTTTGGTCATTCCACATTTTAAATATTGTTGATGAGGAAAACAGTTGCATGACCATAGAGTGAGAGGATATTAGGCAGGGAGCAGCAAGAGGCTGTGGTATTCCAGCAGCTGGAGCTTGCTAATGTGCGGGCTCTAGTAATTAATATTGCTAGATATTGTGGCAGCAGACTGTCCATGGCACACTGTCTGGATACGTCATTCGTTGTTTGAGTAGCGTCGTTTACAGACATTCCTATTCCCGGACGTTTTACGTCAAAAATAAAAAAAGACGTCGGAAAACGTTGATATTCGACGCGGGAACGACAGCCATACTTAACATGGGCTGTCTAATATTAGACCAGCAAAAAGCTGGTATAGTATTACGCAGCAAAAAGATGACTAAAGATGCCGTAAGAGATTGCGATAGACGTTCGTAATTTCGTGGATAGTCGGCAAAAGCTCATTTGCATACCCCAACCCGGAAAATGACGGGAACTCCACCCAGCGGCCGCAATTTTATTGCAGCGTAGATCCGAAGGCGTACGAACACGTTAGCCAGTCGGATTGAAGCGCAAAGCCGTCTTTTCATGGTTTGAGGATTCAAACTAGTGAAAAAACGTGCGTAATTAGAAAGTACTCCAGTCTAACACCAGTTAGACAGGAGTTACGGCTCTCTGAATCTGGCCCATTGTTTTCAATGAGGTTGGTTCACATATGTGCGATGCATTCGCACTGCGCACTGCAGAAAAAACGTCTGTGGATTTTATGCCTTGCGGTGCGGCTCAGGTGCGAATTCAGTCCCATTATCTTCTATGGGTACGCAGCTGATTCGCAGATGTGTTCAGTTCTCTTTAGGAATTTCTGTCATTCAGCTCAATACACTTCTCCCCCACTCTCCTCTCACCCGGAACTTCTCCCAGGTCTCCAAATTCGCAGCTAAAAATGGAGCTAATCTGCTGAACACTTCCCTTATCTATCTGCAGAGATTACAGAGCTGAAATTCTCACTGCACAAGTGTGAACCCAGCCTAAAACTAAATGTTGGTTAACCTCATCCATTGGCTGAGGAAGTGGACCAATCAGGAGAAAGGAGGAGAGGAGTATGATGGGGCATCATGGCAATCTCCAGAGGGAAGGCTACAACCCCCAGGTTTCTGTGATACAAGGCAGGAGGTAAGGATGAGGAGTATATAATGTTTTGTACTATATTGCCTTTTTTCTCTCCACCGCACTCCCATGAGCGTAACATGATATATTGCAATATGGTGTTTTCTAAATTACTCTACAAATATAAACCTTGACTAACAGAGATTTAAAAAAAAAAAACTCAGGGTAGAATATGTTTTGTCTTCTGAGTTAATGTGGTTCATGCTTCAAAATAATGACATAAACATTTATTAATATACCAGCCGTTCAAATAGATTTAAAAAATATGCATTTTATATGCAAACAATTCAAGTTTCAAATGAGTTAATTTAATACATTTCCATATGCTTTTACATTTTGCAGAGAACATTTACTGTACAATATTTACTGTATAGCAAGTCTTAAAAAAAAAAATAAAAGCTTTTTTTTTTCTAGTTTCTTGGGGGGTCCTTTAACCATTTCAAAAACAAAACTTAAAAGGTATATGTTATCAAGAAAAAGGTTCTTAACAAGTAGCAGTTCACTAATTAGGCATGGTAGCTGGTTTATACTGAGTATGTCAGTGACTAGATTAAAGCTGAAGTTCAGTCAAATAAGGACACCAATTATTGCAGTTATTTATACATTAAGAATCAATACGTGCATTTTTAAATGTAACTTGTTAAGGGTATTTTATTGTACTGTATAGGCAAAAAATGATTTTTTTATAGTATAAAAGAATTAAAAACCCATGTCAATTTTATTTTTCTATCTATATTACCGATAAGTGTATTCACCTTTATGTGAAGGGAAAAACTAAATTTTACAGTTGTCAATGATGTTGGAGGTGAGAGTAATTGTTCCAACAACTGTTGGGAATTATCCTAACACAGACAGCAAACAATAAACTGCTGGGGATTTTATTCCTTCCCTACTCTTTTTAAAACTAAATAAACAGTTTTGTCTATACATGTACCGTAATTTAAAGCTGGGTATACATGCATCAGCTTCTATCAAACAGTCCTGCTGGATAACCAGCATTCGTTCAGCACATCCAGCCAATGGGTGCAGTGCTGATCTGTTTATTCTAATTCAGTGGTTCTCAACCTTTCTAGTGCCGTGACCCCTTGATAAAATCTCCCAAGTTGTGGGGACCCCTAACAGTAAAATTATTTTCATAGTGTGGATTGTTAGCACTCAAGGCAAGATGAGTAATTTGTGCCCCTAACCCACGGACATTTAGCGTTCCCTGAGTCCCTTCCACTCCTTTCTTTCCCTTTTATCTATATCCTAATTATTATTATTTTTTTCCCCATCCCTCTCTCTAGCCATCTTTCTTGTTCTTTCTCTTATTTTTTCTCCCTTTTTCCCTCTTTTACTCTCCCTTCCATGAATTCTCTATTTGTATTCCTTCTCCTACTCATTGGTGGTGGGGGGGGGGGGGTAATAGGATGAGTGGCAGTGCTGGGGGGAGTTCTGATCAGCCAACTTAGTGCTCTTGATCAAGGTCATCTGCTGATCTGAGAACTGTAGTGAGGACTTACATGGCAACTATAATCACAGGTAATGTTACTCACTGTGTCTCCGACTTTGTGGCATCTCGTAGCAGTGACACCTATGCTGAAATCAGAAGCCCCTCCCACTTCACATTCCTCACCAGTCAGCTGACCGCTAGTCTCTGCCCCCAAGCCATGCCACAAACTGAATTGGCGGCTGCAAAGAGTCTGAGTGGGTGGCCGCGGTTGTACGACTATCTGTACGACATTGATAAAAATCACAACACCAATGTGGCTAAACATTTGAATATGGCACACTCCAAAGATGTGTCATCTTTGTCCATTCCGGGCATTGAGAGAATTACTACTCCTGCTAGGGGGGGGGGGGTGACAGATTTAGATTATTGTGCAGGCGTGAGGTCTATTGGATATTTACTCTTCATACAGGAATACCGGCAGGGTTGAACTTTGAGTGGGACGTTTCCCACTATTACGATTGATCCCTGCCAAATCTAAATGGACCCACGCCTGCACCTATTGTTTTTCCATCCCTCTGCTGCTGTGATGTTCACCTGGCTAAATAAATAAATATATTTATTTGGGCGCTCAATAGTCTAGTACGTTCCTTTGGGGGTTTTCACATTTCCCGGCGTTCTGGTAAGAATGTTTTAGGGATACAAAACTAGGTATCTTTTATGTATATGCAGTGCACCTATGATTCTGTATGATGCTGCTATTGGTTCCTCGCTCTTTATATAGCTGACAGTGTTCTTTTCTATATCTTACATTGCTATGTTTGAATACTTTTTAATAGACACACTGTCAGTTGAGATGCGATCAGACTGGTAGGTAAATCTTTCATCTATGTGTCCTGCCCACATTAAAACGTCTGTTAAGTTTTCCGCTTTTATTCTTCCATTGTAGTTAAAGTGACTTGCGGACATCTAATACAACCTGCTCATCACATTGGGGATGTCCGATGGGGTGTTGGTTTTTCCTGACACCCATGTTGAATTTTTCAACATCATTTGAGAGCAAATTCATATCAGTTAAATTAATTTTTTTTTTGCTGAAATGACTTTTTTACATGGTAAAAATAATAGTTAACTGATTCCTTTTAAAAACAATTAAAATAGATAAAAATCAATCATATAATTTACCTCTAGTTCCTAGTTTCGTTTTTGCATGTTTCCTGCCTCTCTGCCTTACAGAGCATACGGAGCCAATACAGGCTAGTGATGGTTTGGAAAATGAAACTGATTGGTGCTGAGGGTTTTAGACACACAGTAATCACACCTCCTTGATTAGTGACTACAGAGAGAAAGCTCCCAGTAATGTGGTCATCAGGGAACAGACAACCAGGAAGTGTGGAGATCAGAGAAGAATTACCACAACTTGAGAGCAAAAAACGAACAATGAGGACATGAAAACAGCACTGCATTAAGGTAAAGGAAGCTATTAAGATAAAAAATCCTTTACAAACCCTTTAGGGAAAAAAATTTGTGTGCACTCTTACCTACAGTGCAATATTTATGTTTTATGTTTTATGCTTAATGTTTTTATGTTTTCTGTATGAGGAGCTATGCAGATATATGTTCATATGTGTTATGGTTTAAATGTTTTATATGTTTGAATTATGTTCCTTTATGGGGATACACTATTTTATATACATATATACATAATTATACATTGGCTATTTGGTATATGTACATGATTTGTGGTAGATCTATATGCAGGCTTGGATATATTGAGGCATTACATCCGTGCATGATTGAGTGTAGCAACCATATTTATCATGGCTTTTTAGCCTATTGCTATACTGCTAATATAAAAGCTCAATATTCCCTATTGTCAAGATAAACAAATAAATGCACTAATCATCTTTTATGCATACCATTCATCATACATTTATCATTTAATCTAGCACTATATATACACTATATACATGTTTTTTTTTTTCAAATTTTTGGGTATATAAAACTTATGTTTGGATTAGGACCATAATTTAATAGATTTTTGTATTCATACATTCATTCACATTATATATTATCACTTTTTATATTTCACCTAAGACTCTTTATATTTTAACATATCACATCACGTTGGCTAATATAAAGTATGTCTATTGATTTGTATTCACATAACACAGTTAGCTATCACAGGTAAATTGGAGAGGTTTTGCAGCCTTGTGTCATTATACACAATTTTGTCAGACTCTCACTAATTAATTAGTTTCACCTAATACTTATAAATATCATTTTATTTAGTATTTTATATATATACCGTGTTTCCCCGAAAATAAGACCTACCCCAAAAATAAGACCTACCCCGATTTTCAGAAAGGGCTGCAATATAAGCCCTAGTTTAAAGAGTCGGGGAAATACTAGAGTCCACTCTATTACTGTATTGTATAGTGTAGGTGTGCCAAATACCTTTTGGTATAGCGCTGACCTCCCTCTGCTCTCAGCTGTACTCGCTCTGCTCTCCTCTTCCCCTCTCCTCCCAGCAGGGGATCTCGGGCCCCCTCCCTCTGCATTCCTTAGAGAGGCTTTTGGAGGGCCACCGATCCACCGAGCAGCGCTCAGCTGATGTCATGCTGATCTGCTTTTCTGAAAGCTGTCAGGGGGAATCTCGGGCCCCCCTCCCTCTGCATTCCTTAGAGCTGGGATAAGGACTCAGACGGGCAATGAAATTGCCGAGCAGCGATCAGCTGATGTCGGGCTGCTCTGCTATTCTGCAAGCTGTCAGCGAGGGATCTTGGGCCCCTCCCTCTGCAGTGCTTGAAAAGGGGAAGAGAGCTTTAAAGGGCTACAGATGCTCCCAGCACTAGAAGAAGGTATGTGGCACAATTTAATTGTAGACATACACATAATGCAATATGCAGTGTTGTAAATTTTAGGAATTTCCACAGGGGATTTCTGACAGGCAGGGGGGGAGAGAAGACAGCATATGGCATAAGACCTACCCCGATAATAAGCCCTAGTGTGTTTTTGGGTAACAAAATTAATATAAGACCCGGGCTTATTTTCGGGGAAACACGGTATTAGCTTAATTTGGCAGATAACTATTACTAGTTTTATATATATTTTTTATATATAATTTTTATATATATTTTTTATATATATTTTTTACTCTTTTTAATATTCAAGTGCTCTGTAGTATATCATCCTCTTGGAGGCTGTGTTATATATATATTCTCACAAATATCCACACACACATGTTTTGTTGCAATTAGACGTGTTTGTGCTATAATGGTGTGTCACACATGTGATGTGATGGCCATGTGATGGCCATTTTCATTTAATGAGATATCATCCATGATTGGTCCTCTTCTGATCATGTGATTACCATGCTAAGAGTATTTATTTTGAATGTATTAGAGTGTCAGCTATGAGTAAGCACTGAGTATCAGTACGAAATGTCAGCTGTGTATCCCGTTTTCACCTTTTGCTGTGGATTGTAGTGTATTCCATTTTACCATTAGGATTCAGGAATCTTTTTCGGCTGTCCAAATATTTTCTTTTTTGTTTTCTGCTATATGCACTGCCAGCACCCGTGGTCTCCAGGAGGCGATTGATTAACCAAGCATTTCCATCTGGAGCGGTAATTCCTTTTCTTCCCTATTTTGCAAAGAAAGATAGTTCAAGCCGTGATTTGTCATAATTGTGATGAGTATGGCTTACAGCTCATGGAAACCCCAAATCCACAATCTCAGAAAATTACAATATTGTGAAAAGGTGCAATATTCTAGGCTCAAAGTGTCCCACTCTAATCAGCTAATTAAGCCATAACACCTGTAAAGGCTTCATGAGCCTTTAAATGGTCTCTCAGTCTGGTTCAATAGGAATCACAATCATGGGAAAGACTGCTGACCTGACAGTTGTGCAGAAAACCATCATTGACACCCTCCATAAGCAGGACTTGGCACTTGTCCGGCGGGTACGATCGCCGCCGGGCACCCGCGATTGCTCGTTACAGAGCGGGGAACGGGAGCTGTGTGTGTAAACACGTAGCTCTCGTTCCTGTCAGCGGGGGAAACGCTGATTTTCTGTTCATACAATGTATGAACAGAAGATCAGTGATTTCCCCTAGTGAGTCCAACCCCCCATACAGTCAGAACACACCCAGGAACACACTTAACCTCTTCCCTGCCCCCCCAGTGTTAACCCATTCACTGCCAATGGCATTTTTATAGTAATACAATGCATTTTTATAGCATTGATCGCTATAAAAATGCCAATGGCCCCAAAAATGTGTCAAAAGTGTCCACAGTGCCCGCCATAATGTCGCAGTACTGAAAAAAATGCTGATCGCCGCCATTACTAGTAAAAAAAAATATTAATAAAAATGCCATAAAACGACCCCCTATTTTGTAAACGCTATAACTTTTGCGCAAACCAATCAATAAACGCTTATTGCGATTTTTTTTAACGAAAAATATGTAGAAGAATACGCATCGGCCTAAACTGAGGAAAAAAAATGTTTTTTTATATATTTTTGGTGGATATTTATTATATTAAAAAGTAAAAAATATTGCATTTTTTTCAAAATTGACGTTCTGTTTTTGTTTATAGCGCAAAAAATAAAAACCGCAGAGATGATCAAATATCACCAAAAGAAAGCTCTATTTGTGGGAAAAAAAGGACACCAATTTTGTTTGGGAGCCACATCGCACGACCGCGCAATTGTCAGTTAAAGCGACGCAGTGCCGAATCACCAAAAGTGCTCTGGTCGGGGGGCGTGGCCAGGCAGCGGATGTAGCCGGACGCAACTGAAGTGAGCTCCGCCGAGAATCCTTGCTAATCTCCTGTGGAAGATATCGTTTACCGATCTAAAGCATACCGGTGTGCCCCTTGTAAGCCAGGGATCACATACATACCTTTCCCGACGCTCCAGCCCTACGATGACGTCCGGCAAGCGACAGCTGGTGAACAAATCTGCAGAGCACATGCTCCAAAATGGAGCGTATGCAGGCCGTACTGCTAAGGAGACGCAGCGTTAGGCAGCGGAGAAGTTGTTCTCTAAACCTCCACCGAAGGACCTGGTGGCCTCCTTCAGTACCCCGGAGGACTCTCCTGGCGGGGGTTCCGAAGCGGACGATACAGTACCCCTGGAGGACTCGGTGCAGGCTGGATTACTGTGGGACACAGTGAGTACCCCAAACCCCGAATACGCTAGGCCCCAGACCCCGGCGAGCCCTGTAAGTGACGGGGAACCCACTCTGCGTGACATATTTGCTGCAGTGACCTCCTGTAATACATCTATCGGGGCCCTTACCACAGAAATAAAGGGGATGAAGTCTGAGATTTCTTTCCTCAGACAGGATGCTCAAAAGATGAGGGAGAGAACACCCGCTCTGGAGGAGAGGGTGAGCGCCATTGAAGACGACCTGGGGCCTATGCAGAGGGATCTCTCCTATAACAACCACTTAATTGACCAGCACTCTTCTCGTTTAGAAGAATTGGAAAACAGAATGAGGAGGAATAATGTGAGAGCTATAGGCCTTCCTGAAAAAATGGAGGGGAAGAACCCTGTCGAATTCATAGAGAAGTGGCTGATTGCTGCATTTGGGAGAGAAGCATTTTCCCCCATGTTCTCGGTTGAGCGGGCCCACAGGGTGCCGTCAAGACCCCCACAACCAGGTGCACCACCGAGGCCTTTTCTGTTTAAACTCCTGCACTATCAGGACAGAGATGCCATCCCGTACAATGCCAGAATTAACTCGTCTGCGCTGAAAATAGACAATGCCAAAGTTTCCCTGTTCCCAGACTTTTCAGCAGAACTCCAGAAGAAGAGGGCCAAGTTTCTAGACATTAAACGCCGCCTGAGAGGCCTTGAAGTGAAATATGCGATGTTATACCCTGCCCGACTGCGGGTGGAAGCGTTTGGTTTGGTGCAATTTTTTGATTCCCCTGCTACTGCTGTACAGTGGCTTGATCGTGAGGAGCAATCGCTTAGGGAAGCTAGGGGTAGACGCCCCGCGGATTGAGAGATTTTAATACTCATACATGCTGGATCGTTTCTACAGCTTCCGCATTGCCTGTTGCTAGGCGGGAAATATGTTCACTTTGGTTGATGAAGGCTAGATGTTGGCTGTTAAGAAGTTTTCAAGACACTATGGTGCGCTTCCACTGTTGCCCCCAGAAGGGTCGTATCGGGCCTTACATGATCTTACCGACCACAGTTACCTGGGCCATGTTGGCCGAATTGTACTTGTTCCCCTTTTTCGGAAGTTACACCGTGACTTGTTCCATGACCTTCGCCCTTTGTGTTACATTGTCCCTCTTGTTCACTCTGGTCCATACCCATTATGATTGTACATTAACAGTCCTAACCCCTGACCCCTGTTTGTCTGGATCCCATGAAGCTTTGGTTATCCCAGCACTGATTACTATTCTCTGGTTTATCTATTGTTCCTACATGTGCTTACATTATCCATGCCTGCTGTTGTATTATTATCCTGTTTCTATGATGCATGCATTACAATGTCTAAGGTAACGAGGTGCCTCTCATGGAATGTCCGTGGCATGGGGGCCCCGGTAAAACGAGTGGAGGTGTTACGCACCGTTAAGAGGTTGGGTGCAGAGGTGATATGTTTGCAGGAGACCCATTTCTCACCTGGGTCTACTCCAAAGATAGCTTCCAGGCTGTTCTGCCACCAATACCACTCCACACATACCGCATACTCTAGGGGAGTGAGTGTCCTGATAAGGCGGGGTACCCAGTATACACATATAAATGCTAAGATAGACCCCGATGGTAGATATGTTTTCCTGTATTGCTCTCTCCTGGGATTAAAGTGTGTACTGGTGGGAGTGTATATTCCGCCACCGTTCTCATCTAGTGTCCTGAGGGTGCTGGCTGAGTTTGTCTCTTGTCTTACTGGTATTCCTGTGCTGGTACTCGGGGACTTTAATAATTTCCTGGAATACGAGAAAGACAAGTTTAGAGCTACCATGGGAGGGGGCGTTCATGGGAGGAAGGGCCCCACACCCTTTGCCCGATTAGTGGCTGAGTTAGGCTTAACTGATGTGTGGAGAATGTGAAGAATGCATAACCCTGACGCAAGAATGTTTTCTTGTCAGTCGGCCTCGGCTGGGGGACTATCTAGGATTGATCTAGGTTTGGGAAATGCTCCTTTATTGCCCTTGGTGAGGTCCTCACAATATCACCCAAGACATACATCTGACCACTCTCCATTCACGGTGGACCTGGGTCTAGCCTCTGGAAACTCAATCCATTCTGGTTATCTCTCCTATCAGACTCTGACCCGCTACCCCTACTCCTCACTGACTTCTTTAGAGACAATATAGGATCTACTGACCTACAGATTGTTTGGGACGCTGCAAAGGCATTTATGCGTGGCCAACTCATTAGAGCAATTAATGGCATTAAAACTAATACCAAGGAGTGGGAAACTCAGGTCCTAGCGGACGCCTCATGAAACGGAGTATGTGGCAGATCCATCTGATGATAACAAAAGGCGATGGCTAGCCTCCCAGACCATGCTCAAAGATCTTTCGTTGCAGCTAGCTGAAAACAAAAGATTCTTTCTGCAGCAGAGACACTTTGAGGAGGGGGAAAACACGGGCCACCTACTGGCGATCCTGGCAAAATCCCAACAACCACCTTCACATATTACTGCGGTCACTGACGCTAGGGGGGAGACGTGTCACTCCACACAATCCATCATTAATTGCTTTAAAAGCTTTTTTCAGGATGTCTATACATCCAAAGTTAACCCCACTACTGAACAAATCCATGCATTCCTGGATAAATATCAAATGCCCTGTATTCCTGCCTCAGAGATGGCCATGCTTAATGCCCCCCTTACTAAAGAAGAGCTTCTCGAAGCTTTCGCACTGGCACACAATGGGAGGGCACCCGGGGCGGATGGTCTTCCTTCTGAGGTCTATAGTCGGTACTCTGAACAACTCATCCCCGTTCTACTAAAAGTATATAATACAGCTTTTGAGACTGGTAGACTTCCCCCCTCCATGGACGAAGCCCTCATCGTGGTTCTACTTAAGCCGGGAAAGGATCCTTTATCCCCTGACTCATACAGGCCTATATCCCTGTTGACGTTTGATGTGAAACTATTGGCCAGGGTCCTGGCTACTAGGCTCTCTAAATGCATTCATCATGTGGTTTATAGAGATCAGTCGGGATTTATCCCCACTAGGTCGACTGCTCAGAACCTACGTAGACTGTTCCTTAATTTGCAAGTGCCAGTGGACAATCCGGGTAATAGGGCCATTTTCTCTTTGGACGCAGCCAAGGCATTTGACAGTGTGGAATGGCCATATTTGTGGGAAGTGCTAAATAGGTTTGGAGTTGGCTCCTCCTTTCTGAAATGGGTCCAGTTACTATATAGCTCTCCAAAGGCGCGAATGAGAATTAATGGGGAAGTCTCGGACCCTTTCCGGCTGTTCAGGGGGACACGCCAGGGGTGCCCGCTGTCTCCTCTGCTGTTCGCCCTGGCGCTGGAACCTCTGGCAATCCATAAGCGAGCCTCGCCCGGCATAATTGTTTTTTCCAGGAATGCCGGGCAGGAGGTAGTCTCATTATTTGCAGATGACACGCTCATATACTTGGGAGATACTGGTGAGTCTCTGAAAAATGCGATGTCACTAATCGCAGACTTCGGAGACCTGTCAGGCTTTAGTATCAATTGGCACAAATCAGTTCTCATGCCCCTGGACCCCTTGCCAAATCCGCTCCCCGACTGCGCTAAAGATATATTGCTAGTTAAGGACTTTAGGTACTTAGGGATTCAGGTGACACCAGATCCAGCCCAATATCTCTCGCTGAACCTGACTCCATTACTGCTTAAATTCAGGCAGAAGTGTGCGGTCTGGAAAAAACTTCCCCTATCGGTCACGGGTAGGGCGAATCTCATAAAAATGGTGTGGGCCCCCCAACTCCTATATGTTTTTCACAATTCCCCAATCTGGATACCACACAAGTGGTTTGCCCAAATAGATGCTCAGTTTAGGGATCTGATCTGGGGCGGGAAGATGGCGCGAATTACTCTCAAATTCCTACAGCTAGCTAAAGATCAAGAGGGTATGGCGGTTCCACACGCCAGATACTATTTTGTAGCTTCACAGATACAACACCTGGGGAACTGGGCGAGGTAGATGTGGGGGATCCGGTACGATCATCATTGATGCCACTGGGAGCTACCCTCCCAGCTGTATCGTATCTAGAGGCAGGGCTCCCGCACCTGGATCAATCGCTCCCCACT
Source organism: Rana kukunoris (assembly GCA_029574335.1). Classification (NCBI taxonomy): domain Eukaryota; kingdom Metazoa; phylum Chordata; class Amphibia; order Anura; family Ranidae; genus Rana; species Rana kukunoris. The sequence continues at coordinate 156,645,370 of CM056050.1, read as the reverse complement.
GTCGTCCTACTAAATACCCTGTGGAGATACATTAGGACCAATTTTAATATCAAGGGGATATGTCACTTTACTCCAATTTGGAACAATTCCTACTACAGAGAACTCTTCCAATTAGAGTGTTTTAGGCAATGGACTCCATTACATTGCTCAGCTATTTGAGGGCTCAGTTCTAAAGTCCTTCGCAGATCTGGAAAAAGAATTCCCACTTGCTAGAACACAATTCTACAAGTATCTGCAGTTACGACATGCAATACAGAGCTAGAGTAGGCTATCCCCTGTCATGGTTGTAAAACACCCACTAAGCACTACCGTCCTGCTGAATGAAGATAAGAAGATAAGAAGGGAATGATCTCTCAGGTCTATTCCAAACTGCTTGGTACTACCCACGACGCATTTACAATACCATGCAGAAAGGGCTGGGAAAAAGACTTGGGCCCCATAGGTGATACGTGGGAATTGTGTTTATCTGCTGCCCCATTAGTATCGGTCTCAACGCAACATAGATTGTCACACCTATATCTGTTTCACAGGGCCTACAGGACACCAGCTCGCCTATTTAAGTGGGGCCTTAGAGACTCACCGCTGTGCCCAAAATGCAACGCCCAGGAAGGAGACCTATTACACATGATGTGGAAGTGCCCAAAGCTTTTTAGATACTGGCATTATGTTACTGACACTATATCTCAGGCATATGGCTTTCCAGCACCACAAGATCCGGTAGTGTGTCTCCTTGGGGCTCTCGAGGTGATTTTGGATCACTTCCAGAGTGCCTACAGAGAAAATGTGGATTAAACTGGTAAATACCATGCTGATACGCGAAAAAATCACATATCAGCATAGAAATGCGCCCAAAAAATTCTACTCCATGTGGCAGCCATGGCTGGACATTCCGGGGCTGGGACCGGCAGAACTGATTATGGACAGGTTATTGCAGTAAAAGGGGATCACAGGGAACGGGGGGTTGGGACACATGTTTACAGGGTGTTGTGTAATAATTTGCGATACGGTCATGGGCTCAGGATCACGGTACACTAGGTCATTGTGCAAACTAAGCTTCATATAGATTCATACTGGGTATAGATATATAGTAAGAGGCAGACAATGGAACTGATTGGACTATATGTTCAGGGAGGAATTTGAGACCCCCAGTTGGGTTCTAAGGGAATTGATATGTTTGGATGGGGAAGGGGGGAAAAAACCTCTCTATTACTGTTTACATGCCCCGAAGAAGTACGCAACCCACTTGTTGTATCCTTGTGTTATTTGCCATTGAACTGTATGTCTATTTTGCCTCAATAAATTATTTTCTGATTTAAAAAAAAAGTGCTCTGGTCATTGGACAGCAATATGGTTCGGGGCTAAAGTGGTTAATTTTACAATTCTCTTTTAAATTACTTAGTGTTTCTCAGGTCATGTTTTCAGGATTTCCCTTAGATGAAATGGCTGTGGTAATAATTACTAAGGCAGTGAAACTGATCAAATCACCTGTGCAAAATAATGGAAAGCCTGACTTGTTGGGGCACCTTGAGGACTGGAGTTGAGAAACACTGACTTAGAGAACTGAAAGGACTAACTATCCACAGTTTTAAAGTACATGCCCTAAGGAGATTTCATAGACATGAAATAGTGAGTGTTAGAAATAAAGAATCGTTATTTGATACCTTGCTATTTTGGAACGCAGTATATACTGTACATTTTTAGCAAAACAACCCTCACAATATACCGATTTTGCCCCAAAATAGTACAAGAAGCAGAAATGTTTTAGCCGTTTTCCATCACAGCAGCAATTCATTGCCACTTCTAATTCTATATCTAATTGCCATCAAATTATTGCAAATAGCACACATGCATATTATCTGGAAGCATCATTTTATCATTGTCTAGCTTTGGTGCCACCCACCAGTCTGTGCTCTCCTGTTCATTGTTGCACATTCCTGGATTTTGGTTGCATAGCAACAAATATTGATCTATTATAGTTTTAGATTTGTTGTTGTGGGTCCTATGTCACATAGTGATATGCTACATTATGTGAGTGGGTTTCTTTAGGAAGTGGATATTATTACACAAAATATATTAGAATGTATGAAAAATACCAAGACTGAATAATTGGTGCTGGTAACTTTTCAGCATACCACCCTACACACTGAATTGCAATAACTAATATATATATTTTTTTTTTTTAATGAATAACTGTTAAAAAATAACTTTTATCTGCAGTATATAAGATGTTATATCCAAATTCTTCACTGTTACATACTGTATAAAGTAAATATTTTGTATGTGAAAAGTAAGTATGTTCCGGTCTTCAATAGTTTTTGGGTAAGAGCCCACCACACAATGGGTTATGAAGGGTACTGAGCATAGGATAGACGCTATGGTCGGGGGAAAATGGATTAGGAGAAGTCCCTCTCCTCTCTCATCCAAGGATGGATGGAGTAGTACAATAGAGAGGGGAGTGAAAGGGGACAGGGTGGGAAGGGAGGGGGGTAAGGAAGTGAGTAGGAGGAGGAAGTATGTATGCAATGGTAAATGGTGTAAATTGAACGCCCTGTGCCCTATGGAGACAGCTCCAAAATGGAGGTGCCTATTCCTCCTGTACTTCAGGTATAATGGCAGGTAAAAAGAACGGTAATGGCTATAGTGTTCTCTCTTGGAATGTACGAGGATTGAACTCAAAGTTCAAACAAGCTTTAATGTTCCAATATATAAGAAAATATACTCCACAACTGATTATTTTGCAAGAGACACATTTAATGGAGAAAAAATTGATGACGTTAAAAAAGGCATGGATACGAGAAACATATCACTCAACATATTCATCGTATTCTAGGGGGGTATCATTCTTGGTAAATAAATCCTTTCCTGGAGTAAGAGAAAAGGCATACATAGATACAAACGGAAAATATGTTATTTTGTTATATACGATAAGACAACAAAGGTATATTATAGTGGCAGTATATATCACTCCTCCTTTCTCAGTAGGAATTTTGAATGAGATAATGGAAAAAATTATTCAACACCATCCGACGAAGCTGCTGTGTATTGGAGATTTCAACTCAATCCTATCACAAGAATTGGATAGACCAAAACCTCCTAAACCGTATTCGCCGGATCTGTATAACTGGGCTCAAGAGATGGGGGTAACAGAGATTTGGAGATGGAAGAACCCCGGAAAAAGAGTGTTTCTCTACTTCATACAAAACAGCTTAGAGGATTGACCTAGCATTTGCAGACACTACGATGTTGTCAGACATTGAGGATGAAACATATCTACCGAGTGGCCTTTCAGACTACTCTCCTCTATGTCTGACAATACGCATCCCTACACCGAGAAATGCATTCATATGGAGACTGACTCCACAATGGGTTGTATGCCCAGAAATAGAGGAAAAATTACAGCTATAATAATGGAATATTGGGAGAATAACGTAGGATCAACGTCGGTGGATATTGTGTGGGATGCGTTTAAAGCGTATCTGCGGGGACAGTATATTTCAAGTATTTCAGCGGTTAAAAAAAAACAGAAGGCCAAAATACAGGAGTTACAAAGTCAGATAGAATTTCAGAAGAAAGAATATGGTCAGGACTCTAGTGATAGGAATTTTGACTTAATGATGGCCGCACAAAGGGATCTACACCTCCATATGGAGGAAATCACAAGGCTGGAACTATACAAAAATAGACAGCATTTATTTGAGCAAGGAGATAAAAGTGGCAGATTTCTGGTGAGGTTAGCACAACAGGAGTATCAAGCCGCGAACATATCAGAAATTCAGACAGTAAATGGAGCGAAAGTAAAAGAACCGGAGGAGATACATTAGGCCTTTAGAGAATATGACAGTTTTTTGTACAACTCCTCTCTCCCCTCCGACTTCTGCCCAAAAGCCATGACGGGTCTTTTAGACCGGATAGCTCTTGGGTGGTTGTCGGATGAGGAGAGGAGGACTTTGGTATGCCATTACCATCGAGGAGGTTATGGAGTTTATACGTACACTTCCGGGAGAAAAGGCACCAAGCCCTAACGGAATTCCGGGGGAAGTGTACAAAAAATATGGAGCCATAATAGCCCCTAAATTGGCAAAAGTATTTACAAATGGATTAGCGAAAGGGACACTTCCAGATTCTATGAGAGAAGCACATATAATATTAATTCAGAAAGAAATTAAAGATCCAAAATTATGTTCTTCATATAGACCAATTGCGCTACTAAACATAGATCTGAAAATATTAACAAAGATATTAACCCTAAGAATACAACCCCTGCTCAAAAACATCATAGACTCAGATCAGACAGGATTTATGCCTCAGAGAACAACAGATGTTAACCTACGTAGGCTATATACTAACATACACACTCACCATCTACAGGAAGGATCCAGGACAGTGGCCTCTCTAGATATAGAGAAGGCCTCGATACAATTGAATGGCCCTTCTTATGGGAGATACTTAGGAGGATGGGTTTTCCACTGGTGTTCATTAAGTGGATACAAACAATATATGAGAGACCTATGTCAGCCGTAAAATGGGGAGGAAAACTGTCATAATTTTTTAGGTTGTATAGAGGTACGAGGCAGGGCTGCCCCCTCTCTCCGACACTCTTTGCAATGGCAATAGAGCCGGTAGCAGAAGCCCTCAGGACCTCTCCAAATATCCAAGGACTTCGAGTAGGGGGCTGGAGGAGAGGGTAGCCCTGTATGCAGACGATATGCTACTATTTTTGAGAGATGCAGGTCCATCTCTGGAGGGAGCATTAGAACTACTAAATACTTTTTCGTCCTTTACTGGGCTTAAAGTGAATTGGGGAAAGTCCATGCTATTTCATATTGATCAGAGAGCACAGGATACTGCAGCCCCAACAATGCCATTGAAATGGGTGAGCCAATTTAAATATCTCTGAATAGTAATATCTAGGCAAGTTGAAGGTTTCCGGACACTAAATTTGGATCCTGTGAAACAGGAACTTGGGAGGAAGCTGAAGATATGGGTATCGTTACAACTGTCCCTATTAGGACGTATAAATCTGATAAAGATGAAGGTTTTTCCCAGGTTCCTGTATCTATTCAGGAACTCTCCACAGTGGTTACCCAAGAGATTCTTTGTGCAGCTGCATGGAATGCTCTCATCATTTATATGGGCAAATCAAATAGTAAGAATTAAACTAAATACACTTATGAGACCGGCAGAACAGGGGGGGGTTGGACTTCCCAGATTTTCACAAATATTATATAGCCACGCAGTTGGTGATGGTTGCGAGATGGTTGAACTATGTTAGAAGCAGCAGTGGTTCAATCAGTAGATGCACTGCAGGGTCTATTGTATAGAGGGCAAAAATCTAGGCGAGAGTAATGAAAACAACAGTTAAAATATGGAAAGCTGCTATGGTAAAAGAGGGATGGTCAGAAACTAATCTATCCCAAATACCCCATTATGGAGGAACCCTGAACTGCCGCACCTGGACTCCATACAGGATCCAGGGGCATGGACTAAATATGGGGTAAAAAAGATATCGCAAATATTACAGGGAGAAAGATTCTCCACATTTGAGGAGATGAGAGAGTCATGGAATATCCCACAGAGTTACATCTTTAGATATAGGCAACTTACCCATGCACTAGCGGCCCAGTTTTCAGGGAGAACCCCGCAAATAATGGAAGTAGGTCTTGAAAAAATGGTGAAAAATGGAAAAGGGACAATCTCAATCCTATATAAGCACATAGTAAAAAAATACACCATTTGATACAAATAAATGAACAGCGGAGAAGAGATGTCCCAAACTTGGAGGGGGAAAATTGGGAAGAAGTGTGGGGGTCCACTACAGTCACTGGTTTCACTTTGAGATAAACTAATACAATACAAGATAATATATAGGAGTCACTATATACCATATAAATTAAATAAGATCTCACAGTCTAACCCTCCTAATTGTTGGAGATGTGCAGACATTTCAGGAGATGTTATGCATATATTTTGGCGATGTCCAAAGATTGTGGTATTCTGGAGGGATGTTCTAAGAATAATTGCTATAGTAACATCAATAGTTCTGGAACAGGAGGCAGAGATATGTCTATTGGGATTGGTAAGGAAGAAGATTGTCCCGATGGGAAGGAGAATACAGGTGGCACTATTAATGTACTATGCTAGAAAGACGATAGTCCTAAATTGGAAAAAGGAAGAGTCCCCCTCGGTGGCACATTGGAAAAATCTAGTCAATAACTGCTTACCACTATACAGGGAGACATACAGTAATAGAGGACAGAGGGAGAAATTTAAGAGCGTTTGGGCAAGCTAAATAGAAAATCCTATGACAGCCTCAGGATAAATAGGACACAGGGGAAGGGTAAATGCACCAAGAAAGGAAGGGAAGGAATGTAAGCAAAATGTGTTAGATGGATGAAGATATGGAAGGAATGGTAGAATGGTAGGAATATGGTGTATATATATGTATGTTTACTGTTTCCTTTTTTTTTGTATGGAAATGAAAAAAATGTAATAAAGAGATTTGTAAAAAAAAAAAGTATTTTTCGGTCTTGAGTAATGATGGACATATATGCCTGGATTTGATTTGCAAGCCAGTTCTGCCAACATATCCATTAATCTGTAAATTGCAAACTTTAGTGCAGACTCTATTGAAGCCATGGTAGGCAAATCTTGAACATTAATTCTCTCCATATACTGTAGCAGGCAAGGGATTATCATACAGATGCCATGGGGAGCTGGTAACTCCCCTGGGGAGATGTGCAATTTTTTTTTTTAAATAGTACTGTTTAGCAAGGATAGGGTTCTATTTTTTATGCAACTTCAAGCCTTATATAAACCAGGTGCAGTAGGAATGTGTTTGATGGCTTTTCCAAAACAGTCCCACAACAAGACAAGTTAAAATGCCTTGTCTCCTACCTGGGTCATGCACAGCTGAAAAAAGTCCAGCATGCAGTATTTTTATCAGTTCACTGCCGTGCTAAGCAACCCACCACCTCGCACTGCGCTGCGGCAATAGAACTTGAATCAAAGTTTGATTTTAAGAAAAGGACATGGTGCATTGTGCTGATCACTGCCAGCACTACTGTTATCCTACTACACACCAGCAGCTGCATTCTAATACAGCCACTGGTGTAATCTCCTGACATTGCCTGGATTCACCAGCCTGTAGGCATAGGTGAAGGGATGACACACAATGCAATAAATTAGGTTGCCTATCCAAGAAGGTGGCCCTGATTTTACATTTGCTAAAACAAAGTTGCCCTACGTGTGCAACGTGTGAGATTTTATATGCGGATATTTAATAAATTAATATAGTCTCACTCTGTTGATCCTCTTTGAAGAATTTCTGTTGCAAATTTTCTTCTTTTTGACTTTTTTCTATATGCTACAATTAATTCAGAGGAACACACAACTGTTCAGGCACCCCGTGGGTGATGGTGTGATGAATACATGAATGGGGGAATTAACACAAATTTTTAGTCTTTACTCCCGTCTGTTTTTTGACTATAGTGGATGAACCCTATACCTCCTTTTGTGTTTTTCTTTTGGTATTGGTTTTGTTATTTGTCCCTGACACAGGTAAAGCTGTCCTCAGCATGATGCTATTTATTATGTTCTATTTTTACAAATTCCTTTTTAACCACTTAAGGACCCCCGCACGCACATATACGGCCACAGAATGGCACGTACAGGCACAAGGGCGTAAATTTACGTCCCCGCCTAAGTGCGGTTCGGGGGTCCCATCGGGACCCCCTCCGCGGCGTGCGGGGGTCCCCCTGGCTCCGGGAGCGAAGGAGGAAATGATGTAATCTCTCATCGCAGCGCTGTTTCCCAGCGCTGCTGATGAGAGAAGACATCACAAGTAAGTGTGCACCAACACAACACTGACACACACTCACATAGGCATATTAACCCCTTGTGATCACCCCCCCCCCCACCCCCTGTCACAGTGTCACTGAATGCAGTGATCTAATCACTGCATTTAGTGTCAGTGTGATAGGCAGTGTAAAAAACAGTTAGTGTTAGGTTCAGGATAGCCCCCCCACCCCCCTAATAAAGTTTTAACCCCCTGATCACCGCCCTAGTTAACCCTTTCACTCCCTATTGCCAGCGTCACTAAGTGATCATTTTTCTGATCGCTGTATTAGTGTCGCTGTTCCCGCTAGGTAGCTATTTTTTTTTATTGCGTTTTTTTTTTTTACTAAAGACATGTGGCTGAATTAATTTTGGCCTAAATGTTTGACTAAAATTTAGTTTATGTGATTTTTTTTTAACAAAAAGTAAAAAATAGAGTTTTTTTTTCAAAAATGTCGCTCTATTTTTGTATATAGCGCAAAAAATAAAAATCGCAGAGGTGATCAAATACCACCAAAAGAAAGCAAATCTACCACCAAAAGAAAGCTCTATTTGTGGGAAGAAAAGGACGCAAATTTTGTTTGGGAGCCACGTCGCACGACCGCGCAATTGTCTGTTAAAGCGACGCAGTGCCGAATCGCAAAAACACCTTGGGTCATTTACCAGCGTATTGGTCCGGGTCTTAAGTGGTTAAAGAAGTGAGAAGCCCATGGTACTGAAAAAAAGATAGAAAGAACATGACCTCTGATAATGCTGAGATTATATCCAAGCAATTTTAGCTGCCTATAACAGTATTTTTTATAGTAAGGTTTGTTTAAAGGAGTTGTAAACAAAAAAATGTTTTTTTAGCTAAAATGTCTGTCTGCAAGGAATACAGACAGAATAGTTTAATGATTCCTGTTAAAAACGCTTTAAAAGTGATTAAATCCTATCATGTAATCTACCTGTGGTTTCTACTTTCGTTTCTCCTTTTCATTTCCTGTATCTCGGCGCTCGTTCGTGTGATTGACGTCGCCATAGTGCATTGCACTAAAAACAGGCAGGAGAGCTCATTCACATCTATTAACTACACCGCCCACTATACCGCCCACCGATTAATATTCATGGTCGGATACCCACCCACACAGCCATAGTGGAGGACAGGAAATACAGTAAAATGGGAAGAGCGGAGGACAGAAATAACGGAGGCCTGGGATAGTGTAGGACGGGGATAACCAAGGCGTGGGATAGTGGAGGAGGGGGATAATGGAGACCTGGGATAGTGGAAGACTGGGATAGCGAAGGACGGGGATAGTGAAGGCCTGGGATAGTGGAGGACAGATTGATGCCTGAGAGAGGGATGGGATGTGATGGGATGGATGGGTGGATGCATTGAGGACAGATTGATGCATGAGAGAGGGATGGGATGGATGGCGTACAGATTGATGCCTGAGAGAGGGATGTGATGTGATGGATGGATGGAAGGATGGATGGATGGATGGATATTGTACATATTGATGCATGAGAGAGGGATGGGATGTGATGCGATGGATGGATAGTGTACAGATTGATGCCTGAGAGAGGGATAGGATGTGATGGGATGGATGGATAGCGTACATATTGATGCATGAAAGAGGGATGGCTTGTGATTGGATGAATAGTGTACAGATTGATGCCTGAAAGAGGGATGGGATGGATGGATAGCGTACAGATTGATGCATGAGAGAGGGATGGGATGTGATGGGATGGATGCATAGAGGACAGATTGATGCCTGAGAGAGGGATGTGATGGGATGGATGGATGGATGCATAGTGGACATATTGATGCCTGAGAGAGGGATGTGATGTGATGGGATGGATGGAATGGTTGAATGGATGGATGCATAGTGGACAGATTGATGCCTGAGAGAGGGATTTGATGTGATGTGATGGATGGATGGATGGATGGATGGATGGATGCATAGTGGACATATTGATGTCTGAGAGAAGGGATGTGATGTTATGGGATGGATGGATGCATAGTCGACATATTGATGCCTGAGAAAGGGATGTGATGGAATGGATGGATGGACGTTGGGGGAGGGGCCGATTTGTAGAATAATTTCTAGGAGTCACAAACATTATTGCATAAGGAAAAAACATTGACCTAAATTAGATTATCATTTTTATATTGCCAACATCATGTTTAGTAAATGTTAGGGTGAATATTACCGCGCTTACTATAAACGGGGGGAGGGGGAGGGAGAGGGGAGTGGGTGGGTACAGCTGCTGCACTGATTGGTGTATCAACCAAGGCAGATAAAATGGGGGGGGGGGTGTAGTGCTGCGCAGTAAGGGAGAAAGTGGGGATGGGATAAATGAAGAGATAGGGCCAGATTCAGGTAGAGCAGAGCATCTTTGCTCTGGAGTAACGCATCTCATTTGCGTTACGCTGCTGAAATTTTAGGAGCAAGTGCTGTTATTCAGGAAGCACTTGCTCCTAAAGTTGCGGCAGCGCATCGCAAATGAGCCGGCGGAATTCAAATTGGGCGGGTACGGGGCGTGTAGTATTCTAACTAAGCGCGATTCCGCCACCAACGTACTGCGCATGCGTCGAGTGTCCAAACATCCCCGTGCGCATGCTCCAAATTCTGTGAATGAACGTCAATGACGTCACATTCCCATTCATGAACTTTTTACGCAAGCGACGTGATTTTTTTTTTCCCGACGCGATGACGACGCCTATACCTAACATAGGATACTCCAACCCCATGTAGGTATATCTATGCGCCGCGTATCCCGTCCGGAAACGTCGTACCGTCATAGCGTCGCACCGGAATTCGATCGTGAATTGCCGATTTCCGCTCATTAACATATTTTTTGAGCGTAAATCGGCGGGAACGCCCCCGGCGCCATTTTTAAGTTGAAGTAACGATGCGATGGCGAAACTCAGTTACGCTGCTCGCATCGGAGCTTCAACCCGGCGTTTCTTGTTTTCTGGTTACAGTTAGGATCCGCCAGCCTAACTGTTCCTGAATCTGGCCCGAAGTGTGGCAAAAAACTAGATATGTGGAAAAAAGAAAAAAGGTAGGAATAACCTAACTATTATACATAGTAATGTCAGAAAATGACAGTGGTGTATATAAGAAATATATATTAAATGTGCTAAATGTAGCTTAAGCCGGCTACCAAACCAATGACAGTGCAAAATAACATATGAAGTGTAACTTCCTTATAACAATCTGGTGCACAAAGTGCCAGAAATCGCACACAACAGTGTTATTCAGGGTGAATGTCCATACAACAGGTAACAATGGGTCAATGCAATGTATAAATGCAATATGGAAATAAAGTTCAAAAAAGATTGCTGATGTAAAAGCCAAAATGCCGTGATGACCAGTTGCAGATGCTATTTCCAAAATAAGTAAAGATGTCCCCTTACCTTACTGCTGTAAGGTAACAGCAGAAAACAAAGCCCAGGAGCACTTTTCAGGTTGAGTCCACTTGTGGTGTCATCCAAATAGGTAAATGTGGTGAGAATGGATCCTTCCTGGTGATCACCTCCAAACGATAATAGTCGCTCACATCCAGGAAAACAAAAAAATGCCCATAGTGTAGTACCATTAAAACAGGGGGGTTTTATTAAAACAAAAACTGGGTACTCACAAGGTTGAAATAAAAAACAGGCATAAAAACACAGGGCGTCCGCCAACGTCACCTCTGGTACCTCATACGCGTATTCGTCACTCCACGTGACTTCCTCAGGAGTAGTTAAGGTGACATAAGGGTACTATTATATATAGGGTAGCTTGTTAATGCAACTGGAAGTGAGGCACTGAGCTACTTTCATAAACAGGAAGTGTGGTAACCACCATTTTGTTGTAGCCTCATAAGAGTAAACAATGGGGTTCCAATTCCAATCATTTTTAAAAACAACTTGCATGGTGTACTCAGGGCACCCTCTCTCTACCAGGTGCCAAGAAAGAAGTTTAATAAAAATAAATATAAAAACCACTAAAAACTGACATCTTCTGTCCGAGTTCTGTGTCTCTCATCTAGTGAGAGTTACACAGGAAGTCGGACAGCGGCCATTTTGTTGTAGCCTATCTTTCAGATTGTACTACCGTTTGCTATAAGGATGGAATTATTCATCCATCCTACCGCAGGGGGTACTGCGTTGGTCACGGTGACTGCATCCATATATTCACAGCTCACCAGGGCCGTGAACGGGATGTAGGGCAGCGGCAGTGTTTCAAAACAACTGGCGCCGCCGGAAGTGGGGCAGCAGCCATCTTGCAGTCACCGGAAGTGGGGCTGCGGCCATCTTGCTACAGGCTATATCCCGAACCGTGCAGAATCGCTCCACACTAGGTTCGGGGGGTGGGGCAGCTACCCGAAAACAGAGAACGTCCAACCCCACAGTCGGGGAAATCCCGAAAAACGGGCCGTGGATCTATTCACAGCTCACCAGGGCCGTGAACGGGGTGTAGGGCAGCGGCAGTGCTTCAAGACACCTGGCGCCGCCGGAAGTGGGGCAACGGCCATCTTGCAGTCACCGGAAATGGGGCTGCGGCCATCTTACTGAAGGTTATGTCCCAAAAACATGCAGGATCGCTCCACACTAGGTTTGGGGGGCGGGGCAGCAACCCAAAAAACAGAGAACATCCAACCCCACAATCAGGGAATCCCGAAAAAACGGGCCGTGGATGGACGTTCACAATTATAAAAAAAGGGAGTTGCTAAAACTGATCATACTACAATGTTGCAAAAAATTGTTTATATGGGAATAAAAAATAAATAATATAAACAAAAATTTCCCTTATGGTACATATATTTCCGCCTGAGGTTAAACCATATATGACGTGTGCGGACATAATCACATATCATTGACAGTTTAAGCATATGTATACTAGAACTTGACAAACTTGGAGGATCGAAGGTAACTAATATCAAAGCCAATAGAGAGGACAGACTAATCTTATATGATTGGCTACGGTGATCTGACCTAAAAGTCGCTAAGGAAACAGTTGAGGTCAAAATCTATATTCAAACCTCGTGGAGCTAATGTATCAAGCGTGAAAATCCAACGGGATTCTAGCTGGCTTAGTGTCCTGACTTTATGACTACCACGCCAATGTCTCACATAGGGCTCTAAGCCCCAAAATTGCAGCTGTGTGGGATCTTTATTGTGGTGGCTCGCAAAATGTCTCGAGACACTATGTTTGTCAAATCCCTTGAGAATATTTTGGACATGGTCTTTTATCCGTATTCTTAATGCTCTTTTTGTCCGACCTATATATTGAAGTCCACAACTGCATTCAAGTGCGTATACGACTCCCTCTGTATTACAACATATAAATTCTTTTATTTCATATGTCTCTCCCGTGCTTGTCCCAGTGAACTCCTTCCTTTTTTGGTTGGGTTTATGTGTTCTCAAACATGCAAAACACCGTTTACGCGGAAAAAAAACTTTACCAGAGAAAAAAGAAAGAAAACTCCTGGTGGGCGGATCAGGCACACTTTTTACAATTTTATCCCTAATCGTAGGGGCCCTTTTATACACAAACTTCGGAATCAGAGGGAGAACTTTTCCTAATTCTTTGCCTGCCAGTAGGATATTCCAATGACGTTTGATGACTCTTTCTATTTGTTTATGTTGTATGCTATAGTCAAAAATAATGGGTACTACATCTTTCTGTGTTCTTATCTTAGGTTTGTCTTCCATAAGGGCTTGTCTGTCCATTGTTGCCACTTCTGCAATTTTTTGGTTAATGAAGGAGTTGTTATATCCTTTTTGTATGAACCGTTCTCCCATGTCATTTGCTTGGATCAAGAAAGTATTTCTCTCTGTGCAATTTCGTCTGAGGCGCATTAATTGCCCCTTTGGTATGTTAAAGAGCCAGTTTTTATGATGGCAACTTTCGAGCGGCAAATAGCTGTTCCGGTCTACGTTTTTAAAATGAGTTTTCGAACGCAATATATTATTCTCTTGTTCCACCTCTAGATCCAAAAATATGATCTTTTTATTACTAACCTCCCAAGACAGGTTGATGTTTCTATCATTGATATTCAGATCTTGAAGGAAGTCAATTAGTGTTTTCTCCTCTCCTTTCCACAAAATTAAGACATCATCAATATATCTTCTGTATGTGCAAAGCTCTTCAGGTGGTTGGGAGAATATTTTTTCCTCTTCCCATTGGGCCATAAACAGCCCTGCCACACTGGGGGCAAATTTGGCCCCCATGGCAACTCCGGTCTTCTGGAAGAAGTAGTTGCCGCCATACCAGAAATAGCTATTTTTGAGACAGAAGTCCAGGCATTTTACCAAAAAATTTTGTTGACTGCAGGGCAACTGGGAGTGGTTCCTAAGCCCCCATTTGACCGCTTTGCATGCTTGATGGTGTAATATAATCGTGTAAAGCGAAGATACATCCGCTGTTGCTAACCAGAAAGGGCCATCTTCTTTAGGTATATTTTCAAGACACTGTAACATCTGTTTCGTGTCTCTCACATACGCTTTTGTACTTTGAACTGCTGGCTGTAGAAAGAAATCAATGTATTGAAACACTGCCGCTGCCCTACATCCCGTTCACGGCCCTGGTGAGCTGTGAATAGATGGATGCAGTCACCGTGACCAACGCAGTACCCCCTGCGGTAGGATGGATGAATAATTCCATCCTTATAGCAAACGGTAGTACAATCTGAAAGATAGGCTACAACAAAATGGCCGCTGTCCGACTTCCTGTGTAACTCTCACTAGATGAGAGACACAGAACTCGGATAGAAGATGTCCGTTTTTAGTGGTTTTTATATTTATTTTTATTAAACTTCTTTCTTGGCACCTGGTAGAGAGAGGGTGCCCTGAGTACACCATGCAAGTTGTTTTTAAAAATGATTGGAATTGGAACCCCATTGTTTACTCTTATGAGGCTACAACAAAATGGTGGTTACCACACTTCCTGTTTATGAAAGTAGCTCAGTGCCTCACTTCCAGTTGCATTAACAAGCTACCCTATATAATAGTACCCTTATGTCACCTTAACTACTCCTGAGGAAGTCACGTGGAGTGACGAATACGCGTATGAGGTACCAGAGGTGACGTTGGCGGACGCCCTGTGTTTTTATGCCTGTTTTTTATTTCAACCTTGTGAGTACCCAGTTTTTGTTTTAATAAAACCCCCCTGTTTTAATGGTACTACACTATGGGCATTTTTTTGTTTTCCTGGATGTGAGCGACTATTATCGTTTGGAGGTGATCACCAGGAAGGATCCATTCTCACCACATTTACCTATTTGGATGACACCACAAGTGGACTCAACCTGAAAAGTGCTCCTGGGCTTTGTTTTCTGCTGTTACCTTACAGCAGTAAGGTAAGGGGACATCTTTACTTATTTTGGAAATAGCATCTGCAACTGGTCATCACGGCATTTTGGCTTTTACATCAGCAATCTTTTTTGAACTTTATTTCCATATTGCATTTATACATTGCATTGACCCATTGTTACCTGTTGTATGGACATTCACCCTGAATAACACTGTTGTGTGCTATTTCTGGCACTTTGTGCACCAGATTGTTATAAGGAAGTTACACTTTATATGTTATTTTGCACTGTCACTGGTTTGGTAGCCGGCTTAGGCTACATTTAGCACATTTAATATATTTTTCTTATATACACCACTGTCATTTTCTGACATTACTATGTATAATAGTTAGGTTATTCCTACCTTTTTTCTTTTTTCCACATATCTAGTTTTTTGCCACACTTCCTCATTTATCCCATCCCCACTTTCTCCCTTACAGCGCAGCACTACCCCCCCCCCCCCCCCCCCCCTCATTTTATCATGTTTAGTAAACTGGCAGGAAACTTTTTGCTTATTTTGTAGGATTTGTGAAATTTCTCCTTACTTCTGAGTCTGAGAGACACACTGAGTGTTTTCTCATGGGAGCTGTTCATAAAGCAAGGGGGTGGGGTCGAGGCGGGGCAGTGCAGGGGAAGAAACACAAGTTATTCAAAGGCAGGAGGTACTATGGTCTTAGCCACACAATGCTCACACCCCCTTGAAGTCTCTGCTGCACGTTCACACGCAGTGCTGTAGTTCAGAGAAAGTGGACGAGCACGTCTTGGACCACAGTGAGAAGCTCGCCTGAGATTTTCACTAAGGCGCAAGACAAGCAGGAAGTGTGGAGGTCAGCAAAGGATTACAGCTACTTCAAAGCGAATATGGACAATAAGGACATGAAAGCAAGACTGCTGTAAGGTAAAGCAAAAAAAAAAAATTGCCTTTACTGATCCTTTAACAATATTAGAATATTAGAGGTTAGCATTTGTGCATCTTTTTTAGGTGTTATCATGAAAAAAAAAATGTTGTAAAGCCCCGTACACACGGTCGGACTTTTGCCCAACCAACATCAAAATCCGACACTTTTCGCATTTGTCCGACCGCGTGTACGTTCCATCGGACCAACTATTTTGGCTTTCATCGGACAAAAAGTTGGGTCTGCGAACGGACCAACTTTCAGGCAACAAAAGTCCGATGGTGCAAAATCCGATCGTGTGTACAGCAAACCATCGGACTTTTGGACAAATTACAAATGCGCATGCTCAGAACCAATGTTAAAATCAACCAACAATAGCAGAAGTTAACCAAAGGGTGGCAGTAAAGAGCAGAAAAACCAAGTGATGATGGAAAAGTTTTAGAAAAGTTTGCAGAAAAGTCCGAGCGTGTGTATGCTATGGGTGTGACCGGACAAATCAATTAGGACAAAAATCCAAGAGAAATTTTGTTGGATGTCCTACCGTGTGTATGGGGCTTAAGGCTGTCCCTGCCCAAGTCAAGTTTTTATGTTCTTGTCTAAAGCCCCATACACACGGTCAGACTTTTGGCCAACCAACTTCAAAATCTGCAACTTTTCAAATTTGTCTGATCGTGTGTACGCTCCATCGGACCAACTTTTTCAGGTTTCATCCGACAAAAAGTTGGGTCTGCGAACGGACCAACTTTTCAGCAACAAAAGTCTGATGGTGCTTTGTGTGACCGTGTGTACAGCAATCCAACCAACTTTTGTGCAAAGTGCAAATACTCATGCTCAGAACCAATGTTAAAATCAATCAACAACAGCAGAAGTTAACCAAAGGGTGGCGGTAAAGAGCAGAAAAGAGCATAAAAACCATGTGATGATGGGAAAGTTTTAGAAAAGTTTGCAGAAAAGTCTGACTGTGTGTATGCTATGGGTGTGAACGGACAAATCAATTAGGACAAAAATCCAAGGGAAATTTTGTTGGATGTCCTACCGTGTATGGGCCTTTAGAATAGTCATGCTTTATGGATATGTTGGTATGTAGGAGATTTTAATACAAATCTTCTCTAATGCAGTTGAACCACCAACCTGCTTTGTGTAGGGTCAAGCCAGCAAAAAAAAAAAAAAGGAATTTTTTGTATTGTTCACTCCCCTGACCCAATCGGCATGATCAATTAAGTGCTACAAACAACACATATTTACAAAGGAGCCAAAGAAACAGAGGAAGGCACATAAAAAGGACCTAAGTGTTACAGTTGCTTAAAAGATAGAAAAGTACATATATTTTTTTTTTATAGTTTCCTCTTCATGCTTCATGTTTCCTTAACAAGCTGGATAAAAGTCACTTTCTGTCTTGACAGAACATTCACTTTTAATATACAGTATTTGTGGTCATAAAAGAAAAGTTAAAAGTGAGTTACCAGTTAAATTTTATTTAGCCTCATGCAAAGTTTCTTTTTAAGAGCTCTATGAAAATGGGATTACCGATACATGTTTTTCTTTGATGCTGCTGATATTCTTTTCACAGCTCTTAGCTAGTTCAGCTCTTATTTGAATTTATCTTTCATTGTTTGCCATCTAATTATTAGCTGTTAACTTAGAAAATAAGAGGTAGTGTGCCCCTTACTGTGAAAAAGAAGAGCATTGGGAATCCTGGAGAAATTCTTTGTCCAGAAAAAAAAACAAAGTCTCAGGTGCCGTACACACGGCAGAGAACCTCGACGGGCAGAACACATCGTTCCGCCCGTCGAGGTTCTCTCCCGGCCGTCGGATTCGGCGACCCGCCCGTCGGGAATGGCAACCAGCCATTCTTCCAGGCGGGCCGTCGAGGAAATAGAGAGCTTGCTCTCTATTTCGGCTCGACGGGCTTCCCGACGGGAAGCTCGCTGAGACCGTACACACGGCCGAGGTCCTCGCTGGAATGTGCATTCCAGCGAGGTTCTCGCTGATTTTCAGCGAGAACCTCGGCCGTGTGTACGGCGCCTAAGGCAGGGTCCTTTCTTACACACCATTAATGTGTAATTTCTAGTAGACATGTGCACACTGAAATATTTTGTTTTGGAATTTCGTTTTCGTCCAAAAAATAAATTTATTTAGTTACTCCCGAAATTCATCTGAAAATCCAAACTAATTAAAGAGTTCCAGTTTAAAAAAATAAAAGTCAGCAACACTGTAGCTGCTGACTTTTAATAAGGAGACTTACCTGTCCAGGGTGCCCGCGATGACGGCAGCCGAAGCCGAGCAAACGATCGGGTCTCGGCTGCACCGCCACCATCCTCGGTGAGGGAATCAGGAAGTGAAGCCTTACGGCTTCACTGCCCAATTCCCTACTGCACATGCGCGAGACGCTGCAATCATTCTTTTCCGGTCGAATATTCCACCTACAAGCTATAGCAGAATTCTAATGTTGTATGACTAGTAATAATTATATTCATTAATTATTATTACTAGTCAACCGACATTAGAATTTTTCTATAGCCTATGGGTCGAGCATTTGACCGGAAATGTATGATTACGGCGTCGTACAGTTTAGCCGCTCCGTCAAGTCTTCTGAGAACTATCAACAGACACCATAAGTCTTCAATGACAGATTAGACGTTTGTATGTTTTTCGATGCTTTGTCGAAACTTTGTCGTTCTTGTTGAATTGTCAAGTTAGTTCTAGCTATTTTACTGCTCCTCCTCTTTGGTTACAATCAGCCAATAACATTCATCATCATCATTATTTTATTTTACTTCCCCCACCCAATTCCAGCAGTGATCTTTTCTCTCTATATTGTCAAATCTTTTCTCTCTATGTTCGTTTTCGTTTGTTAAACACCTAAAATTCGGACGAAAATGCATTTGGATGAAAACTAATGCACATGTCTAATTTCTAGTCTCTTTATACTTTACTAAGTTGTACAAGGTAGAGATGTGTGAATTTGATTTGCTGGGGGGGTTATCCAATTCTAAATCGGGATTTTCCTAGCTAATATGACGGAAAATCTGAGTTATATGATGACAGGATGCGAGTATCTTGCATTAAATCTTTCTTTTAATGCCCATAGCAGAAATACAAAACATTCATTTCTTTTAATTGTAGAGAAAAAAAACTTTGTTAAAACTACAATACCCAGCAGCCCCGGGGTCTCCTCCCTTAGGCCATAGTCCCTACTGTATATAAGGGGCTGTCTGGGTCTCCTCCTCCTCTTTCTTTCGTGCGATCCTGGAACAACACATAATCTTGTCGCTGTGAATGTCGTTCTACGTCGATCGGGGACTTCTCCTCCAAAACTGGAAGTAGGGCCAACTGGGCCATATTCAACTGGAACAAAACAGAACAATCGTCATTCGGGAACTCCAGAACGCTTCATTGTCGGCTGTGCAGACGAAGACTCCACTCTTCAATAGCCTGAAACGAGAATACATATCGTGACAGGGTTGGGTAGGGTGGGAAGATACTCGCCTCCTGTCATCATATAACTCAGATTTTCCGTCATATTAGCTAGGAAAATACCGATTTATATATCAGACAGGAGGCTTCATATCTTGCAAGTTTAAAGCTAGCATACACTGTATATGACATACACGCATACAATATTAACCACTTGAGGCCCGCGCTACCGTCGGATGATGGCAACAGCGCTGGCCTGAATAGCCAACATGCCGTCATTTGACGGCATGTCATTCTGGCGTTCCCAGCGCGCGCTGTAGAGCGCGCTGCGGGGAAGCCCTGTGTTGTCCGTGTCCCTTGGACACGGCCAATCACAGATCGCGGCAAACGGCCAATCAGAGCGGCCGTTTGCGATGCGATCTGTGGGCGAATGAGAGATGATCTCTCATAGATCATCTCTCATTGCCGGCTCACACAGAGACAATGTCCTGTCTCTGGAGGGGAGGAGCCCGATCTGTGTTCCTTCCTACATAGGGACACAGATCGGTCACCCCCCCCAGTCACCCCCCCCTCCCCCTTCAGTTAGAACACACCTAGCATACACATTTAACCCCTTCCTCACCCCCTAGTTTTAACCCCTTCAATGCCAGTCACATTTATACTGTAATTAGTGCATATTTATAGCACTGATCGCAGAATAAATGTGAATGGCGCCAAAAATGTGTCAAAAGTGTCCGATGTGTCTGCCATTACGTCGCAGTACCAATAAAAATCGCAGATCGCCGCCATTTCTAGTAAAAAAAAAATAATAAAAAATAATAATTCTCTCCCCTATTTTGTAAGCGCTATAACTTTTGCGCAAACCAGTCGCTTATTGCGATTTTTTTTTTTACCAAAAATATGTAGAAGAATACGTATCGCCCTAACTGAGAAAAAAAAATGTGTTTGTTTTTTTAATTGGGATATTTATTATAGCAACAAGTAAAAACTATTGTATTTTTCTTCAAAATTGTCGCTCTTTTTTGTTTATAGCGCAAAAAATAAAAATCGCACAGGCGATCAAATACCACCAAAAGAAAGCTCTACTTGTGGGGAAAAAAGGACGTAAATTTTGTTTGGGAGCCACGTCGCACGACCGCGCAATTGTCAGTTAAAGCGACGCAGTGCCGGAAGCTGAAATTTTACCTGGGCAGGAGGGGGGTGTAAGTGCCCAGTATGCAAGTGGTTAAAGTACGGAAATTGAGACATGGTCTTGTGGTCGGAAATAATAATGTCGAAAAGTCGTTTCTGACGACCAATCTGCCACCAGTAAAAGGTCCGAGAGTGAACCTCCTGACGTGACCACCTTGGTAGCCATGGCACCTCTTGAGGAGTGAGCTCCAAAGAGCGAGATGTCGATTCCGGCCATTTCCATGGCTGTTCTCACCCACCTGGCCAATGTGGCCGAGGATACTGGAAGGTGAGGTTTCACATAGGAAATCAACAGTTGGTTATGAGCGGAGGACCGCAGGGCTGCAGTCCGAGATTCATATTGTTGCAGACATCGAACCACACAAATGTGTGGATGATCAGGAAAGAAGGGATAAAACACTGTTTGATTTCCCGTTTTCGTTCTACGGACCACGGAAAACCTTACCCCTTCTGGCGAGAATTGACGCCGGGAGATGTCCAGTGCTTTTACGTCTGAGACCCTTTTGATGGAAACCAGGCACAAAAGGGTAGAGAGTTTGATAGAAAGATTCTTCAAAGAGAGGACGTCATTGTGCTCCCAAGTGGAGAAGAGCTCTAGAACCCGGGAGACATCCCACGTAGACTGGTATCTAGGACGAGGGGGACGCCTGAACTTTACCCCCCGGAGGAGCCTACATACCAAAGGGTGTTTACCTACAGGTAAAGCATCCATGGGGCAGTGATAATGGCTGATCTATAAACATTCAGTGAACTATAGGATTTTCCAGCCTCATAAGAGTCTGCTAGATAGTTCACTACTGCTGATACAGGTGCATGAACGGCATCAATTTGCCGTTGATCACACCAACGAACCCACAGGGTCCAGGCAGATCTGTACGCCGATCTAGTCCCCGGGGCCCAGGCCAAGGCGAGGAGGTCTCTAGCCGATTGTAAAATAGTGTTATCGGCGTCCTCGACCCCAAAAACCAACCACGCTAAGAGAGGAAGGTTGTCGTTCATTATCAGGGGGTGGTAACCCTTGGTTGTGTTCGACAGAAGGTGAAGAGAGAAGGGGAGCAATCGGGGGTAGTCGATCGACATTCCCAGGAGAAGGGGAAACCACGGTTGTGTCGGCCACCAGGGGGTGATCAACACTACCGTCGCCCTCTGACTTGCCACTTGAAGAAGGGCTCTGGTGATCATATTGAATGGAGGGAACGCATAGTGTGTCCCCCGCGCCCAGACTTGTCGGAATGCATCGACTGCTGACACTTCCGGATCCGGTCTCCAGCTGTAAAAGTGGGGTAGCTGTCGGTTGAGGCGAGAGGGGAAGAGGTCTGTTTGGAAAGGACCCCACAGGGTTTGTAATGTAAGGAAGACCGTACGGTCCAGCGTCCAGTCGCTGGAATCCGTAAGGTAGCGAGAATTCCAATCTGCTACTGTGTTGGATATCCCGGGGAGGTATTCCGCCACTGGGATGGTATTTACTGAGAGACAAAATTGCCAAAACTCGGACGCAATGTCCGCCAGCACCTTGGACTTTGTGCCCCCTAAGCGGTTGACATACTGAACCGCTGCTACGTTGTCCATGCGTAAAAGTATGCATCTGTTGGAAGTGTGAGGGAGAAAACTCCTGATCGCAAAATATGCCGCCAGGAGTTCTAAGGCGTTGATATGAAGCAGAGATTCCTCTACGGACCATTTCCCTCCGGTGGTATATTGCCCGCAGCGGGCACCCCAGTCTTGGCGGCTCGCATCGGACTCTATGATCACATCGGGGCAGGAATTGAAAATGGTTCTGCCGTTCCATGCAACGGCGTGGTGAAGCCACCACAGCAATTCCTCTATTGCTTCCGGGCATAACGGAACCTCGTCCGCGTATCGGAGTCCTTGGCGTAAATGAAGCGTTTTGAGTCTCTGTAGAGCTCGGTAGTGTAAGGGGGCTGGAAATATTGCTTGGATAGAGGCCGACAAAAGGACTACTATGCGTGCAATCATACGTAAGGATACTTGACCTTTGCGTAATGTGGCCTTGATTTCCTTGCGAATCAGAGCCAATTTTGATTTCGGTAATGGCAGCATAGCCTGTTTGGTGTCTACTAGGAAACCCAGGAATTCCATCTCCTGAGAGGGCTCCAGAACGGATTTCTTGTCATTGATGAGCAATCCGAGTTCCACCAATAAGGAAATCGCCCATTGGCTGTGCAAGTAGGCTTGAGTTATGGAACGTGCCATAATAAGAAGGTCGTCCAGATAGATGATGAGGTGTACTCCCCTGCTCCTCAGTGCGGCCACTACCGGTTTGAGTAGTTTGGTGAAGCACCAGGGGGCCGATGACAATCCGAACGGGAGGCAGGTGAACTGCCACATACGGTCCTTCCACTGAAATCTTAGGAAAGATTGAGATTCGTTGTGAATAGGGACGGTAAGGTATGCGTCCTTCAAGTCTATTTTTACCAGCCAGTCTCCCGGCCAGAGGAGGTCGCGTAGCAGATGGATACCTTCCATCTTGAAATGGCGGTATGCCACGTGCTGGTTGAGTTCTCTCAGATTTATGACAGGGCGGTAGCCGCCGTCCTTCTTCTTCACTAAGAAGATGTTGCTGATAAAGCCAGGTGAGAGGGGATCTACTTCCTGAACCGCCCCTTTGGACAGAAGCTCTTTGAGCTCGTCGTCTATCAGCTCCATGTTTAGGGAAGAAAATCGGATGGGATGGGGTATCACATTTAGGGTCGGGAGAGATAAGAATTCTATCCAGTAGCCTGTCACCATGCTGAGGATCCACGCGTCTGCCGAAATCGTGGACCAGACGTGGGAAAAATACATTAGTCTGCCCCCCACCAGTGTATGTGGAACTGAGTATGGGAATGTACTCACCGGTCGGTGGTCTGGATCTAGGAAACCCACGTCCTCCGCGTCCTCTCCAGGGGCGTCCTCGGGGAGGAAAGAAGGGAGCTGGTTGGGCCATGGGTATGGCATACGGTTGCGGAGCAGGAGTGAACTGTTGGCTTGGCGGTCTTGACTAGGGCCTGTATGGAGCAGTGCGGCCGGTAGATCGCCCTCTGCTTCTACCGGCCTTCCCAAAAACCTTGCCAGTTTGGGATTTTCTTAGAGAGGTCTTTGCCTTATCCAGGCTCGAGAAAAGACTAATAAATTTATTATTATTCTTTATCAGGTCGTCCCCGAACAGGAGACCCTCGGCGGAGGGGCCTGGTTCATTCTCCGCCAAATGGCTAAGTTGGGGTTCTAATTTCATTAAGATGGAGCGACGACGCTCCACTGAACAGGTCGTATTTGCGGTACCCAGCATGCATATCGCCGGGGAGTCGAAGTGCACTGTTAGGTGCTTGCGTTTTTGGGACGCCTTACCTCTGGTAGGGTCGCTCCCAGAGGTGGATGGTACAGATATGTTACTTTGAACGTTGGCAGCAAAAGCTGCTTGAATAGACTTATTAATCAGGTCTTGGATTTGGACCGTGGATAGCAGATGTGAGGCATCTAAATCCACCACCTCATTGGCCAATCCGGAGAGTCCGGACAAGCCATTAGTGTTATCATTAAAAAAAAAAAACGTCCCCAAGCTAATAGGTAGTGTACCTCAAGAAACGTCCGGGAGCGCTCTGATAGGACGCTTAGGACTCTTAGGACTCACTCAGCCGCGCCCCTCTTGCCGTCAGAAGCCCGCGAAGAGGGGGGAAGAGGGGGAAGATGGAGAGTTCAGAACAGAGACATGGCGGCCGTCGGACGAAACCGTGAGTACCTAGGCACTCACAGATTAAGAAATTGGACCGGAATAGCTGGGGAAGTTACCGCAGCATTCCGGTCACAGAGGAAGAGAGAAACGATTTTGAGAAAATACAGTAATAAGGACAGTAAATATGATAATATGAGGCGATACTTATCTTATGCCATGAGCAGAAAGAAAGAGGAGGGGGAGACCCAGACAGACCCTTATATAGGGACTATGGCCTAGGGGAGGAGACCCCGGGTCTGCTGGGTATTGTAGTTTTAACAACGTTTTTTTTCTCTACAATTAAAAGAAATTAATGTTTTGTATTTCTGCTATGGGCATTAAAAGAAAGATTTAATGCAAGATATGAAGCCTCCTGTCTGATATATAACTGAAGTTCACAAAGCTTGAACTTAGCAGTAAATCCCATTGAAGGCTGCTGGAAATTCTACTGTTAAATTATTTTTAAATTTGCTGTTTACATTTTTTTGTACTAAAAGGCAAACTTTTTTCAACTATTGTCAAAAAAGGGCACGAGGCTCTGGGTGCCATGGGAGGTATTTACCTAAGCAAAAACATTTTTTTTTTTAATACCATACAGTAACAAGAGTGTACTTTCAATCCTCTATGGTAAAAACACTATTTTTTTAAATAACCTGCTTGGGGGATGCTTTGAGGATGTATAGTGAGTGTAACGGAACAGTATAATTTACAGCAATATGGTATTCTGACATAAAAACGTTGCATGTGTATTTGATTTTTTACATTTTACTTAATTTAGCTTGGCTTAAATGTGGTAGGAACATCCTAATCAAAGTTATTTCAACTTGAAAAGATAGCTTTTTTTTATATCATATTGGCTGAGACACCAGATATTTTATTAAAGTGATTGAAGAAGGTTTTTTGTCTTAATGCGATCTATGTATTAAGATAAAAAGCCTTCTGTACAACACCCCCCCCTCAACACCCCTAATACTTACCTGAGCCCATCTCTATCCAGCGATGATGTAGGATCTCTTTTTTCAAAATTGTTGCGCTTTTTTTGTGTATATAGCGCAAAAAATAAAAACCGCACGGGAGATTAAATACCACCAAAAGAAAGGTCTATTTGTGGGGAAAAAAAGGACATCAATTTTGTTTGGGAGCCACGTCGCAAGACCGCGCAATTGTCAGTTAAAGCGACGCAGTGCCGGAAGCTAAAATTTTGTCTGGGCAGGAAGGGGGTATACAGGGAGTGCAGAATTATTAGGCAAGTTGTATTTTTGAGGATTAATTTTATTATTGAACAACAACCATGTTCTCAATTAACCCAAAAAACTCATTAATATTATTTTTGGAAGTAGTTTTTAGTTTGTTTTTAGTTTTAGCTATTTTAGGGGGATATCTGTGTGTGCAGGTGACTATTACTGTGCATAACTATTAGGCAACTTAACAAAAAACAAATATATACCCATTTCAATTATTTATTTTTACCAGTGAAACCAATATAACATCTCAACATTCACAAATATACATTTTTGACATTCAAAAACAAAACAAAAACAAATCAGTGACCAATATAGCCACCTTTCTTTGCAAGGACACTCATGCAGCCTGCCATCCATGGATTCTGTCAGTGTTTTGATCTGTTCACCATCAACATTGCGTGCAGCAGCAACCACAGCCTCCCAGACACTGTTCAGAGAGGTGTACTGTTTTCCCTCCTTGTAAATCTCACATTTGATGATGGACCACAGGTTCTCAATGGGGTTCAGATCAGGTGAACAAGGAGGCCATGTCATTAGTTTTTCTTCTTTTATACCCTTTCTTGCCAGCCACGCTGTGGAGTACTTGGACGCGTGTGATGGAGCATTGTCCTGCATGAAAATCATGTTTTTCTTGTAGGATGCATACTTCTTCCTGTACCAATGCTTGAAGAAGGTGTCTTCCAGAAACTGGCAGTAGGACTGGGAGTTGAGCTTGACTCCATCCTCAACCCGAAAAGGCCCCACAAACTCATCTTTGATGATACCAGCCCAAACCAGTACTCCACCTCCACCTTGCTGGCATCTGAGTCGGACTGGAGCTCTCTGCCCTTTACCAATCCAGCCACGGGCCCATCCATCTGGCCCATCAAGACTCACTCTAATTTCATCAGTCCATAAAACCTTAGAAAAATCAGTCTTGAGATATTTCTTGGCCCAGTCTTGACGTTTCAGCTTGTGTGTCTTGGTTCAGTGGTGGTCGTCTTTCAGCCTTTCTTACCTTGGCCATGTCTCTGAGTATTGCACACCTTGTGCTTTTGGGCACTCCAGTGATGTTGCAGCTCTGAAATATGGCCAAACTGGTGGCAAGTGGCATCTTGGCAGCTGCACGCTTGACTTTTCTCAGTTCATGGGCAGTTATTTTTCGCCTTGGTTTTTCCACATGCTTCTTGCGACCCTGTTGACTATTTTGAATGAAACGCTTGATTGTTCGATGATCACGCTTCAGAAGCTTTGCAATTTTAGGAGTGCTGCATCCCTCTACAAGATATCTCACTATTTTTGACTTTTCTGAGCCTGTCAAGTCCTTCTTTTGACCCATTTTGCCAAAGGAAAGGAAGTTGCCTAATAATTATGCACACCTGATATAGGGTGTTGATGTCATTAGACCACACCCCTTCTCATTACAGAGATGCACATCACCTAATATGCTTAATTGGTAGTAGGCTTTCGAGCCTATACAGCTTGGAGTAAGACAACATGCATAAAGAGGATGATGTGGTCAAAATACTCATTTGCCTAATAATTCTGCACTCCCTGTATGTGCCCAGTAGGCAAGTGGTTAAATACTGATGATGATTGTTGTTTACTATTTCATATGGATTGCAAGAAAATTGCTTCAAATCTGTCTGAACACTGCACTAGTTACAGTATTTTATGTATTCAAAAAATATTTATTTCTTTAAAAAAAAATATGGCAGTTATTTATGAAGGTGTCATGGGATAAAATAGGATTTATAAGACATGTTCAATAGTTAAAGATTCACATCTCACCTTGTGAATGGCAAATGGTGCATGTCTTGTAAGAAAACATAACTCAAATGATGCCTCAGAGGCCACAGTGTTTACAAAGTGAGTATAATCTGTTAAAGAAAATAAGGCATAAATTGTAAGTGTTCTATTGGATTGCCTGCATGCATGCACATACATTTACTCACCTGTGTCATTGTGACCTATGGACAGTGGCGGAATTTTCAGTGTTGCAGCAGTCGCAGTTGCGACTGGGCCCTGTAGTTCCGCCATGTCCGGGGGGCCCGCCACCCGCCCGTGCACGCACATGTGAAGAAGACATTTCACACACCTCTCCATCCCCCGTTCCGGCAGCCTGGTTTTTAGAGCTCTGTCCCCAGCCTACAATGCCGCCCTATCAGCGGCAGTGAGAAGAGGACGGGAGAGAGCCGGGACACAGAGCAGTCGGCTGGAGTACTGCACGTTAGGTCAGGGCTTGCCGTGATTTCCCCTCCCCCTTCCTGGACTGTCGGGGATCTGTGGTGAGAGGACAGGCAGCAGCACCAGTCTCCATTGAGGTGAGACCACCGCCGCCGCTGTCTCAGATTATAGATAGTGGGAGAACAGGCATTGTATTGTGCATGGAGGGAAACAGGTGTGCGGGGGTACAGAGGGGAACTAATGTGTGTGTGTGTGTGGGGGGGGAGGTGAAGTAATGTGTGTGTGTGGGGGGGTCAGAGTGTAAGTAATTAGTGTGTGGGGGGGGTCAGAGTGTAAGTAATGTGTGTGTGTGGGGAGGGGGGGGGTTAGAGTGTAAGTAATGTGTGTGTGTGTGCGTGTGTGTGGGGGGGGGGGGGGTTGTCAGAGGGTAAGTAATGTGTGTGGGGGGGACAGAGGTGAAGTAATGTGTGTGGGGGGACAGAGGTGAAGTAATGTGTGTGTGTGTGTGTGTGTGGGGGGGGGGGGCAGAGTGGAAGTAATGTGTGTGTGTGTGGGGGGGGGGGGTGTAACAGAGGGGAACTAATGTGTGCAAAAAAATAATAAATACAGATATCTTTGCAGGTAAAAATATGTGTCTGTAATAAGGGGAGCTGTGTAATACACCGTGGGTCTGCACCGAGTGGGGTGTCTATACTGTGGGGGTCTGCACCGAGTGGGGTGTCTATACTGTGGGGGTCTGCACCGAGTGGGGTGTCTATACTGTGGGGGTCTGCACCGAGTGGGGTGTCTATACTGATGGGGGGGTCTGTACTAAAGGGGGGTGTCTTTACTTATGGGGGTCTGCACTAAGGGGGGATTCTATACTGATGGAGTCTGCACCTAGGGGAGGGTGTTTGCACTAAGAGGGGGGATTCTACACCGATAGGGGTGTCTGTACTGATGAGGGGGGTCTGTACTGAAGCAGGGGGATCTGTTCTTAGTGAGGGGGATCTATACTGCGAGAGGGGGGTCTGTAGTTAGTGGAGAGAGGGGTCTGTACTGAAGGGGGGAGGGACACCAATTTTTTTCCGCACCAGGTGACATCAATCCTAGTGACACCACTGATTGACTTTAAGTCAATAAAGTGACAGAGATGAGCAATCTATGCCAACCTCCACTACTGTGCCTCTTACTGATCCCATCCCCCCCACCACTGATCTCATCCCTATCCCCCCATTACTTCTACAACAGAGGTGATGGGGGGGTAGGGATGAGATCAGTGGTGGGGGGGTGGGATCAGTAAGCGGCACAGGTGGTGGTAGGAGAGGATTGCACCACCACTGCCACCTCCCCTCAAGTACAACCGTTGCCAGCCCCCCCCTCAACACCAGCACTTCCACTGATCCCATCCCTCCTCCCCATCAGCACTGTTACTGATCCCATTCCCCAGGTCAGATTTAATTGATCCTATGATTGCTTCATAGGATCAGCAACCAATGTATTGCTTAATTTACGTGAAATCCCTGGTGACTAGGCAGGAGCGTACAGCATGGTCAGTTCTAGTTAGGCTGGTAACTGCGTGTGCTCTCCTCCAATGATCAATATTGTTCTGACACATCCCCCCTGCACAGCCATACACTGGGAAGCTCAATGTGCTTTTGCTTTCCCCAGATCGTATGCATTTTTTTTTTTAAATATATATATCTATATACAAGTGTAAAAAAATTATGTATCAAAAACTTGCTTTTCGGGGGGGGGGGGGGCTTTCATGATTTCTTGCACCGGGGCCCTGAAGTTTCTAGTTACGCCTCTGCCTATGGACCTATACAGCTGATTATACACTGATAGTCAAATTTTACAGTATGGTTCTACGTGATGTGCACGTTAACATGCAAATAATGTTGCTTTTATTCATACTTTTCTTATAATGTGCAGCACAGAATGTGCACACCATATTAGAACACAATTTGTAAACTACAATAAAACAGATAACATGACAGGCCTGATAAGAAATTAAACTTACATATGCTAAGCTAAAACTCATAACAAAAGAACCCTATATGTTAAGACGTTGTATGAAAAGTCAGCATATGTACAAGTATTTATCACTGAAATCTGTATTATAGGTATTGTTGGCAGGACTTCATGTTTACTAGCTTCTGTTTCAGAGTGGATCTAGCAGTTGAGCTCCAGCTTCAGGCTTTCTCAGATCCAGCTCCAGACATTTCAAGAAACCCCAGCTCCAGAGCACCTTCAAGACCCCCCAGCTGCAGCTCCAGATCTACTCCACAAACGAATGCTCAAGGTAAAAGGTGATTTGCAGCAGCTCTGCTTTTCTACAATAAAGAGAGGCCCGGAGCAAAAACAACAAGCCATCAGCGTAGGGCCGGGCATGACAGAGTTAACAGAAACCTTTACAAGCCAGGGGGGAGTGGTCATGAGAGGTGCAGTGTGCAGAGGAGGAGAAGCTATAAATTCTCCCCCCTCCTTTCCCGGGTAACACAGTCTGGGGAGAAAAGTTTTATCAGGTAGGAATTTTGCTGCTGGGGGATTTTTTGGCTCTGCCTGAACTTTCTGGGGTTTGAGCCATGCTGCCCAGCTGCATGTGGGGACTGATTGGCTTGGTGGGGGGTGGCTCAGTCTGTTTTTGGGGCCGCTCCTCAACCGGGACAGCCACCAGGACTTTTTGCCTGGCGGGGGGGTGAGTACCCGTGCAATCGCCGGGGGGGTACCCATCATTTTGCAGCACCCGAGGGGGGGCGGGGCTACCCGCGATTCCGCGGCACCCGCGGGGGGGGGGCGGGGCTACCCGCGGCACCCGCGGGGGGGCGGGGCTACCCGCGATTCCGCGGCACCCGCGGGGGGGGGGCGGGGCTACCCGACATTTTGCGGGACCCACGGGGGGGGCGGGGCTACCCGCGATTCCGCGGCACCCGCGGGGGGGCGGGGCTACCCGACATTTCGTGGCACCCGTGGGGGGGGCGATGCCACCCGCAATTCCGCAAAAACCGCGGGGGGGGGGGTGTGGGGCACCCGCTATTTCGGGGGGGGTCATCCAGGAGCCAGCATAGACGGGATGGGAGCCCAGTTTGGGCCACCTTGGGCCCCCTCAGCAATAGGTACAGCGGCGGGCCCTGTAGGCCCCGCAAGGCATGGGGGGGGGGCGCTATGGCTCCAAGTCGGCGGCCAGGCCTGGCCCTGCATACTGAGAAGGCTGCTGTGGGCCCTCACCCCGGTTGTGCACCGGTGGTGCAGGAGCCTCGGCGAGGGAGATCGGTCGCAGCGGTAGCTAGTCCCTTGCCATACACGGCTAGCCACCTCCAATCCAGCCCAGAGGTGAGGGGGCGTGTGGGAGTGGAAGACAACGGCAGACGTGAGGCACCCAGAAAAGCGTCGGTGAAATCCGTGCACGGGTCCAGAGTGCGCTGAGTGAGCGTTGCCAGCTCTGGGCCCTCGGCCGCCAGGCCCGAGTCGCCTGGTGGGCCATCATCTGAAGGGGACTTCTGGCCCGAAGTTTTCGTTCGGAGGGGGAGTTCGTGCCCAGGACGGAGTTCGCTGCGAGGGAGACAAGTGCTTTGGCTGGTGGGATTTGCTTCCAGGCAGCCCGGTAAGTTGTTTTCATCAATTTCTACTTTGTTACAAAATGCTGGTGTGTTGGTAGAGGGACAGGGGGGGTCCCCGTAGTCGTTTGTTAGTGCCCGCAGTGGCGGGGGGGGTAGTGAGGCAAGGCCTAGTGCCAGGGGAAAAAAGGTGGGAGGGGATGCAGGTGTGCATCGGTTGTTTGTAGGGTTGGTATCGTTGGTTATCCATTGGGGGGGGGGGACAATCCCGACGTTGGCCCTGCAGCATCTTGGGTGCCAGTGGCTGGGGCTAGTGACGCTGGGCATTCCAGGTTTAAGGTGTAGGCGGCGGGAGACTCCGCAAAAAGGAGGGATCTGGTCCGGTTGTCGGACGCAAAAGAGGGAAGTGTATACTTGTGATGAGGCACCCCGGGGGTTCACATTTTAAGCAGGAGGTGAGACAGGAGAGCTGTAAGAGCGAATGTGTAGAGGTATTTGCGCATTTGGCTCTGGAGAAGTTAACCTGGTCATGGTTTAGCCTGAGTCCAAAAAAAAAAAAGGAGGATGAAGCAAAGGAGGTATAGGTTTAGACCCAGGACTTTTTGCGTAGTGGTCGCAGTCGTACTCGATCGGGGCGAGCGTGATCAGTGAGGGAAAACTCTGAACACTGTTCAGGGCTTTTCAGTTAACAGGAGGCGATTAGCGAGGCCTATTGTGTTACGGAGGCACGGGATGGCTCCGTTGCGACGAACTGTTCAGGCAACGCAGGGCGGTGGGACCGGCCATGTAGGTGGAGGGACCGAGGACTTTGGCCTTGGGATGCAGCTAAGGTCGGCCCCACGTACGCACGCGACGTTTTTTCAGGGGGGGCGGTGTAACCTTTTCCCCGGGACAGTCGGCCGGACAGAAAAAGGGGTCCTGCTGGCAGTGTACTGAGGGTAACTGCAAGTTTGGGGGGTGCTGCCGGTTCAAGCACGAGGTCTCCAGCTGCGGTGGTAACCATCCCTCTTTCCTGGGTTTTTGTGAGCAAGGCAAGGTACGTCCTGGAGATTTTACGAGTAAGAGGTAGGACTACGGTGATGGTGTAGAGTATGCAACCGTTTCTCGGTAGCACCCCAACAGGGCGGCTGCCCGGTCGTTGGAGGGGGGGGTTTTCAGAGGGTTTTAGCATTCCTTGTAAGCTGGGGGTGCCCCCCCCCCCATGCCTAACAATTGGCGCTCCGCGCTACGTCACCCTGCGGTGGTTTCGGATACACTGCGGTAGGAAGTAGCTCTGGGCCGAAGGGGGTGCCCATTCTCTCCGCCCCCCCCCTTCATATGAGTTGGTTTTTCCCCTTTGGGGTGGGGCCAAACAAGGAGCCGAATAAGTTTAGGCTCATTCATCACCTGTCCTTACGGGGGGGGGGGTCAATAAAGGCTATTAGCGCGGGGTATTGTACGGTATGTTACGTCTCAGTTGATGGGGCGGTTGATTGGGTCAGGGGTATGGTCGAGGGGCGGTGATGGCCGAGCCTTACATCGAGGCTGCCTTTCGGCTTCTCCCAGTACTCCCGGATAGTTCCGGCTATTGGTCTGTCACTGGGAGGGGGAGTTCAAGAGGGACAAGTGAGTACCGGTGGGTTGCTCGGTTCATGTGCCTTGTGGGTACAGTTTAGTTTGTTTCTAGAATGGGTGGGTCGGTATGTGGCTGGAGTGAACTCCTTGGTCCACTATCGGGTCGACTTCCTCAGCGATTGCCCGGCTGGGTCGCGTATCTGCGCAGTGTTTTGGCCACTCTGGAACGCATTGCGGAGCGATGTGGGGTGCCGCTGGCATCCGAGAAAAGGTAGGGGCCGAAGTCGGTCATGCAATTTTTTGGCATAGTAATCGGCTCTGGGGCAATGGAGTGCAGATTACCATGGGACACACTGGAAAGCCTCACGGCAAAAAATTGGCGAGATATTGGGTTCACAGAAAGTACAAATCTGAGCGCGGCAGTCGCTCCTGGGAAACTTATTTTCGTGTGTCTTATTCTTCCTATGGGGCAAGTCGTTTGCGCGCGCCGCTCGGCAAGCACGGCGGGGGGTTAAGTCACCCAAACACTTTGTGGGTTTGTGAAGGAACACAAGGAAGACCTGTTGGTTTGTCACTCCGTTTTGGAGTCCTCTAACAGTACGGCTCTGTGGAGGTTCGGTCCGGGCAGCAATGTTGACATGGAACTGTTCACAGATGCGGCCGGGGGTTCGGGCTTTGGTGCATTCTTGCAGGGACAGTGTAGGGTGGGTCCTTTTGCCCCAGTCCTGGTGCCAGGAGGGTTCACTAAGAACTTGGTTCGGCTGGAACTGTTTTCCGGTAGTGCTGGCGGTGTAATTATGGGGGCCCTGCCATCCGGTCTGTTTACGTGGTGATAATCTGGTACAGGTGTTCAACAGGGTGATGGCTCCTCTCCCCCGGTTATTCGTCTCTTGCGGCACCTGGAGCTGCGCTGTTTCCAGGGGTATACCGGGAGTGGACGAGGTTGTGGCGGACGCCTTGTCCCGGTTTGCAGTGGGGACAGGTTCTGGGTTTGGTGCGTTAGGCAGAGTAGCAAGTGGTCCCCTGTCCAGCGTGTGAGTGGAGGATTCAGTTTGAATCATCTCACAGAAGGTCGGTAAGGTGAGGAAACATGGGCGGCCTAAGAGAAGGTCTGGTTGGTGTGGCAGATGCTGGTTCGGGGGGCGGAGATGCAGCTGTCGGGTCCAGAGGTATGGGTCCTGATTCGATATTGTTTGGCCAGGAACATAGAGTCTGGGATGTCACAGTTGGTACTCGATAAGAAAAGTTGTTCAGTCTGGTATTCTCGTTTGAGTGGCTAAGGTGCCTGGAATTTTACTATGGTTTTTGGGTGCGACAAGCGCTCAAGGGATATAGCCAGCAGGTATGACTCGGCGCCCAGTGTCGTTACATCTTAAGAGGTGTTATGGGGAATGGGGGACATTGTGTTTATCCCGGTATGGGGTTGTGTCGTTTCTGCACAGTGTTTTGGTCTGGCAAAGATCTTTGGAGCATTCGGGGTGGGCGAGTTAGTTAGCCCCTCCAAGAAACAGTTCAAGGTGGCTGCTGAAGTGTGGGGGGCTCATGAAGGGGCCACACTGCTTCTAAGCAGATCCAAAACGGATCAGAGGGGGTGAGGTAAGTCAGTGCAGGTGGTCACTGTTGTGGGTTCAGACCTTTGCCCAGTCGGGCTGGTGGGGAATTCCGACAGGTACGCCCGACGTTGGGCGGTTCAGTTGGTTACATAAGTAGGGGGCTCCAGGGTCACGGTATCAGTTCGTGGCAGGGTTTGGGCCTAGTGGAGAAAGAATTTCCCTGGCGTTCCCTTAGGATTGGGGCAGCGACAGAGGCTGCACGTGATCGTCTTGATGAGGAAACAGTCAAGGGGATAGGCAGGTGGGAGTCGAAGAGGTTTCGACTAGATCAGGCCACAATGGTTGGTGGGCCTGGCGTAGGGGTAATTTGGTGGTTGCATCAATGGTTGTATAGGTTGCTTACTGTCTTTCAGGTACAGTGCAAGGATTGGTATGGATTATGGGCCACTCCTTCGGAGATTGGGGGGGCTTGGAGAGTGTATGTGCGACCGGTGGGTCGACAGCTGGGGGTCCCGAGACTGCAGGCTCGTGTACATTGGTTGCATTTTCCAGGAATGATGTGGAAGTAGAGTGGTATCGGAAGTGCACAGGTTTGCATGTTGGGACCGACCACTGGAGGTACTGGTTCTCCATGTAGGAGAAATGATTTAGGGGGTGAGGTCAATGCTGGGGTCGTGAGGTTCCCGGATACGATAGTGGTAAGATCGGTCATGGTGGCTGGGACATCATAGAGGATGGCCAGACAGTGGAGTGGGTGAAAAAGAGCTTGGTGGAAGATGGACAGAGAGGTGGTGGGGGCACTGCGGTCAGTGGTCGTCTCTGAGCCAGCCTGTCGGCTTGAGGCCTATGACCAGGGGTTAGATAACGCAGTGCCAACCAAATGTGGTTTGTAAGTAGAAACGGGGGGCCTGGCCATCAGGCATCTGGGAGTTGGAGGTGTCTACATGAAGATACCTTAGGAGTGATGGAGTTTACTGCACAGATGTTGGTATCCATATGGTGGGGCCCGTAGGATGGGGTACAGCAAGCATTGAGGGTGTGGAGGTGCGCCCAAAGGCAAGGGGTTACCTTTGGGTGCTGGTGGCGGGTGTTTGGACTTTGCAGGAGAAGAAATTACCCCAAATATGGATGCCATTACCCAGAGGTGGTATGGGTTCTGAAGGGGTGTGGTTTCCAGTCTACCAAGGTGTAGCTGGAATGTTGGTTAATGGGGGCACTGCGGTCAGTGGTCGTCTCTGAGCCAGCTTGTCGGCTTGAGGCCTATGACCAGAGGTGAGGTACCGCAGTGCCAATAAAAGGTTATAATGTTAAAAGGTTTTACAAGTCAGTGTTAGTGGTGCCTGCAAAGTCCAGCATTAGTATGAGAAGAACTGTTTTTCTCAGGAATTATATGGTTTATATATGTTATTTATTATTGGATGTTATCTAAAATAAAGGAGGCTGCTACGGCCAGTTTTACTCCAAGTTACAGTGGTGGTCTCATTATTATTAAAGGTTTAAGGGGGAGTATAAACAGTGTGTCCTAGCAGTAAAGGTTATATCTGGTATACCATAGTCAAGAGAGGCCCGGAGCAAAAACAACAAGCCATCAGCGTAGGGCCGGGCATGACAGAGTTAACAGAAACCTTTACAAGCCAGGGGGGAGTGGTCATGAGAGGTGCAGTGTGCAGAGGAGGAGAAGCTATAAATTCTCCCCCCTCCTTTCCCGGGTAACACAGTCTGGGGAGAAAAGTTCCCACCCACCCTCCCTTTTTGTTATGGGCTTGCTGATAGTGGTGATAATGGTTGAGAGAATTGTTGTTTTGGGTGCTTTCCTTGTGTTTTTTTTTTTTTTTTTTCTCTCCTTATGCAGGTACGAGGTGCATGCTGTCGTGGCAGTGGCGGGTGTTTGGACTTTGCAGGAGAAGAAATTACCCCAAATATGGATGCCATTACCCAGAGGTGGTATGGGTTCTGAAGGGGTGTGGTTTCCAGTCTACCAAGGTGTAGCTGGAATGTTGGTTAATGGGGGCACTGCGGTCAGTGGTCGTCTCTGAGCCAGCTTGTCGGCTTGAGGCCTATGACCAGAGGTGAGGTACCGCAGTGCCAATAAAAGGTTATAATGTTAAAAGGTTTTACAAGTCAGTGTTAGTGGTGCCTGCAAAGTCCAGCATTAGTATGAGAAGAACTGTTTTTCTCAGGAATTATATGGTTTATATATGTTATTTATTATTGGATGTTATCTAAAATAAAGGAGGCTGCTACGGCCAGTTTTACTCCAAGTTACAGTGGTGGTCTCATTATTATTAAAGGTTTAAGGGGGAGTATAAACAGTGTGTCCTAGCAGTAAAGGTTATATCTGGTATACCATAGTCAAGAAATACAACCCAAAATACATAACAAAAGAGCAAGCAAAGCACACTGGACAGTGCAGGTAAAGCAATGTAATAACAATAATTAAAAATCGGGTATTACACTTTCAAAAGCTGAAAGTTGTCACCACTGAGCTAAATTTACAGCATGGATCAGTGTATGCAGCCTTGTTTCACTTCCTGTGTAAAAGCCGTCATCCAGAGAAATGGAACGGTGCTGATAATCTGAATAAACCCAGGCCACAATGACCCACATTACAAGGCTGGCACACCTGAATAGGCTTTAAATAGCCACAAGGGCCATGGAAAGTGACATTTTATACATTGCTTCTGAGTTCATTTTAGCTGGGTGAGATCAGTGAATCAATGTTTGCTGGTCTCCCTCCCCTCCACCCAGCAACACAGGTAGGTCCTGTGCCAGAAGGAGCGACAATGGAGCTCAGAAAGCATAGGTGGGGGTGGTAACATTTCTTCTTGAAGGGGCACTGAAAAAGTACAAACTTAAGAATGGTCTGAAGGACTAAATAAGTCTGAGCTCATTGAGAAGATGAAAGAACTATGCTCATGAGAAAACAAAAAGTAATTCCAATAAAACCAGATGTTACCAAATTGCCTTTCCTTACAATTTATTGATGCTGTAAGGTGCTCCATGTGTTTAAATTCATTAACAGCAGAGATCCACTGACTAACAGTGGGAGGGTTTGTGCACTTCCATTCCAAAGGTATATATGAGGAGAAAGGCGGTTGTACAAGATTGATAGTGCATGGTGTATAGGGGTTAAGATGGTCTATAGGGTTAAGGTACAGACATTATTTTTTCTAACGTAGATAGGGGAGTCTCAATCAAGGTTCATGGCCTAAGAGTATACAGAAAGTGGCAAAGTTTCATGGCATGTCAGGTCTCTAAAGGTGAGTCTATCATAGTTTATATGTCACAGATAGGTTTCTGGGCCCCTCTTAGAGAGGAAGTTCCTCAGTCAGAACCAGCCTGGTGGTAACAGAAGGTTTAACCTAGACTGAATATTCCAGGAGTAAAGGACACGGACCCTGTAGTCGTCATCATAGCCAAAGGGTGAGGAGAGTTCTTAATGGTGCATTTCGTTTTTCAACTGTCAGTAACATAGCACCTAAAGTGCTGTTGGTGTTTACTTCTAACAAAACGGTGGACAGCTTGAGGATATTTCATTCACTCCAAATACGCTCTCCTTTCATAAACACAGAAAGTCGTCAGATATCCTCTTGGGTCATTGTAATTTATTTTGCATTTTCAACTGTTCGAGGGACAATGTTTAGTGCACCAAAGATAATGCCCCTATAGCGTTGATTGATGGAAATCTGGCCCTGATAAAAAACAAATTTTCAGTGTTGACACAATTATTACTTTTAAGGCAAAGAAAGCCAACGTGCTTAGTGACTAAGATCCAGATATGCCATGTTGTAAGATCTAAAAGATTACTTTATGTATAGCTGCTTTCAAGCTACCCCTTATGTCAGATTCTTCTTCAACTCGACAACTTTTGTGTGGCTTGCTCACACTCTGTACATTGCAATACATTTTGCAGCATCTTCAAATGGAGCATTATTCATTCCCAGGGATCTCTGAACTACGGCCATCGAGCTGTTGTGAAATTATATGTCCCATGAGGCATTGCAAAACTCTGACATTACAAGACATGGCTAGACATAATGGGAATTGTAGTTCCTGAACAACTGGAGGGTCATAGTTTTGTGACCCATGCCCAAGATGCTCCACACAGTTAAAAACAGAGTTAAAAATACAATTGTATTTATTAAAATGTCAGGATTTATTCCAGCACAAATGTAAAGTTAATAATGGGTCTGCTTTAATAAATATGTCATTAATTAATACATAACATTCGATGCAGGTCTCTAGTGCATTGGTAAAACTTTTCCAATTTATTTTTTACAAAAGATGATATACTTAGTAGTAAATTCCTTTTATGTATTTTAACCTTAAATGGAAATTAATTGCCAGGCTGACAGACATTGTTTGCAAGCCATACTGATATTGATTTTTCTATTGTAATATAAAGGAGGACTACTTTCAGGTCACTACATGTGTGATTAACGATCTTCACTTATTTATTATGACTTGCTTCAACACTGGATTAAACAGGAGATTAAAATGATATTGTGAAGCCTTAAACAAATGGGAACTAGTTGTGATTGAGTGGGTTTAAACAATATAATATTATTATTATTATTATTATTTTACAGGATTTATATAGAGCCAACAGTTTGCACAGCGCTTTATATACTAACTCTTTTCAATGCCATTAACTAACCCTTGTATGGCTAATTACAGTGTTCTGTTTTTCAAGCATTGCAATTAGAAAGCCATTACAGTCTTTAACCACTTAAAGACCGCCTCACGCCGATATACGTCGGCAGAGCGGCACAGCTTGGAATATTCACGTACCTGTACGTCTCCTTTAAGATGCCCAGCCATGGGTCGCGTGCGTAACAGAACAGCTTAAAGGGATTGTAAAGTCTTGTTTAAAAATAAAATAAAATAACAAACATGTTATACTCTCCTGCTCAGTGCAGTTGGCTTTGCACAGAGCAGCATGGATCCTCCTCTTCTCGGGTCCCTCTTCACTGCTCCTGGCCCCTCCCTCTTGTCCAGTGCCCCCATAGCAAGCAGCTTACTATGGGGGCACCCAAGCCAAGCTTCAGCTCCATGTGTCCATTCAGACACGGAGCTGCAATTCAGCCCTGCTCCCTCTCTCCCCTGATTGGCTAACTATCTTTGACTGACAGCCACGGGAGCCAATCATGAGAGAGAGTCTCGGATGTCCGAGTGACTTGTGAACATTGCTGGACATAGATGGGGCTCAGGTAAGTATTGGGGGGGGGGGGGGCTGAGGGAGACTGCTACAAACAGAAGACGTTATCTTAATGCATAGAATGCATTTAGCTAAAAAAAAAAAAAAAAAAAACTTCTGCCTTTACAACTCCTTTAAGAAAATCATGAACATATTATTATATTTATTTATATAAAACATCAAATATCAAATCCACAAGCTAGCTAAAACTATTTTTTCTGTACAGTTTAAACACAAAATATAGGTATAGCTACTGATAATGTTACTTGCATGTCATAAGACACATCAAGGAAGTAACTTAATCCACTTTCAGGTTAAATAATGCAAAAATACTCTTTCCTTTTTCTTTAATTATTCAGAGATCAAGTACTGCACAACCATTACTTGTTTTTAATACCCCCAAAGGTAGGATACACCTGGTCTATAGGGTACAAATAACAGAAGCTTAGCACACCATTATTGGAGAATATGTAGTTTTGGACTTGCCTTAGTTTTATATATTAAGACTTTACTTAAAGCGGAGCTCCAGCCGCGATTTTTATTTTTTTTAAAGTCAGCAGCTACTAACAGTGTAGCTGCTGACTTTAAATAAGGACACTTACCTTGTCCTACTTGCCCGCGCTGATGGGCCCCCCGATGCCGGTCCCACGATCGCTCCGGGTCCGCCGCCATTCACACTATGGGAAACAGGCAGTGAAGCCGTACGGCTTCACTGCCCATTTCCTACTGCGCCTGCGTGAGTCTCACGCTGGCTTGTGAATGGGCGCGCTGCTCTCTGAGAACACACACAGTTCCCAGAAAGCAGCGCGCCCCATTCACAAGGAGGAGGACAAGAAGAAAAGGCACCGCGGAGTGGAAGAGGCAGATTACGGACTTCCGCATAGCAACAGGTATTTCGGGTGAGTATTTTTTTTTTTTCAGGTTTTATTTTTTTATTTTTTTAAACAACATGGGAAAATGTTGTTTTCCTGGGTGGAGCTCCGCTTTAATAATTCCCAAGCCCTCTTTTGTGTCAGTGCAGGAACAAGGGATTCTAGTTATCCAAAACTGTATTCAATTAATTACATAATAAAAATCTAATTGTATGTGTGCGTTGGGTGAAGAGAGGTCAGGTCATTCAGTTTATGAACAATTGAGTACTTGTAAATACTATATAAACACTTGAAAATAACTATTTGATCTATTTCACAGGTTCAGCCCCTAGGAAACTAGCCAGTGTAGAACTTAGCCATCAGTAGCTATTTACTGCCCAAATGATAATGTTAGAAATTACCTAATTAACCACATTGTTCAATCTTTGCACATCTCCTATAGCTGTATAGCTGTCTGTTCTACATTGCCATAGATTTAAATGATAGAACAATGACACAACAGAAAGAAAACCCCAAGATAAGAGAAAAACTGACAGAATCTAAAGTAGCAGAGGACAGTATTCCCTCAAAGCATAGCTGGCATTCCAAATCATTACATCTTAAATGCCAAGATGTCTGTAATCAAGAAAATAAAGCACACATTGAAGATTACAGTACAGTAGATTGTTTAATCACAGTCTGTTAAACTTGGAATAGGCAGGATTATAAACTTCATCTCCTTGCTTTATCATTATTGCACAGAAACCTTTAATATTTCATAAGTTAATATGCAGCATATATTTTAAATACAACCAAAAATTTGAAGCATAATATGGCCATTCTCTCTAGGTGACCACAGACATTGGTGCTGAAATTGCTGCAGTCTCACAAGGCATTTTTGCATTTTCTAACGACTTGTCTCTTGGGCTGAAGACTGCTAACTTTCTTGTTCTTGCTACTACAAAACACCACATGCATAATATCACTTTAAAATATAGTATCCCATTTAAATCACTGGGAGCCAAATCTGTCAAATTAAAAATGCTTACCGGTATTTCCTGGGCTAATAGTCCCTAAGAGGGTGTAAAAAAAATAAATGCATGGGCACTGTCCAGGAGGAACATGCAATAAAGAAATGTAAAGATCTATTTATCAAACCATTTGTGACACATTTTGGTTAGAAAGTCTTGCACCTAATTCTTTGGCCAGAGTACTGATATAGTTTATAGGCTTAAAGTGAAACATTAAAAAATCTCCAAATCCTTTAAACAAGGGTGTCTTGTGGATGTCCAAATAATGTCTGTGAATAGGGTGCATCTCTGTTTTGTACAGAAATTGTTGCAGCTTTGTAAAAAAAAAATATATATATGTATAAATGTCATGTTTACTGTAGCACATCCTACAGCAATAATTGAACAACATTTCATAGAGTCTAACATAGATTTTGAGGGGGACTCTCAAAAACTAAGAATGTGTCAGATCCTCCTAAAAATCTATAAAGCCCAAAAATCTATACCAGACTTTCAAATAAGCATACAGCCTGGCTGGCCAGTAAAGTGGAGGGTGGGGGCAAGTTTGCAGCACCCTCTTCCTGAACCATACAAGGCCACCCAACCTCAACCTCAGAAGCACCCATTCCCCATGTTAATGAGGATGAGGGCATCTTTCCCACAACCCTTGCCTGGTAGTTTTGGGGGTCTGTGGCCCAGGGGCCTATCGGAATCTGGAAGCCTTCTTTAGTGATAAAGTACCCCCAGAAACTGCTCCCTCCTAAGTGAATGAGTATGAGGTACAAAGTACCCCTGCTCATTACTCCCCCCCAAAAAAAACATTTGTAATGTAGAAATAAAGACACCCAAATGTTTGACAAAACCTTTATTTCAAACAATTAATTAGTGGCCATATTTGGGTAATGTCACTACTATCCCTACACCTTTGCTTAAAAGAATCCAGAATTTCTCTATAATGTCAGTGGTTCATAGGGATCCCACAGGTTCAAACATTTGCAGCTTCATTAGGAACCATTGACAGCTGGAAGCTGTCATATATAGAAGCAGTATAAATATGACCTGTATATACGATGCATAGCTCCCGGCAAACAGGGGGCAGATGGGCCAAAATTAGAGCATTCATACAATCACATGAACAGCCAAAGTTTGTAAAGATCACCCACTTTGCAAAGACTACCCAATCACAGTAAAAAAAATTTTTTTTTGCTTTAAACATGATTGGATTATGGAAGTCAGCAGAGCTTCTATATAATGTTTGGGGGTTCTTAGTAATTTTCTAGCAAAAAATATGTATTTTAACTTGTAAACACTAAATGTCAGAAATAGGCTTAGGCATAAAAGGGTTAAGTATCCTTCCCCAGCATGCCCAGCGGGGAGACCACTCCCACTGAACTGCTCCCGGGAAAAGACCAATGCACCTTAGCCTGCCTGAGTACCAACATTGGCCGATGGTGGTATCGCCACCTACAGGCAACAGTGGGAAAATCCCTCCAAGCACAGCCACAGCCAGAACAGAGGCTGATTTTGTATCAATCAAAGTCTGAGCCAATTATCATCTCAGACACCTGCTAAATTTAACATAGCGCCTGGTCATCACTACATAAATAAAATAGTATTGGAAATAGGAAATTAAAATAAGTAGTCTAAATGTTCTGCAGCTACCAACTGTATACCCTTTACCCCCTAAATAATCACCATGTTCATTCAATAGACTTATCTAAAAATCCCTTTCAATTATCTTTTCTTTAAACCCTTCTCTTTAAATAAGATAGGCTTCTGATTTTAAGTCTGGAGGTCTTTAAAAGACCAGGCACTTTATAGTGTGTGGGCAATGGATTTCCAGACAACAAATCATGGATGACCACTGACCAGGTATACACAGGCCTTTCCTTCTGCGAGAAAGTACAGTTGGCTAATTTTTTTGGCTCTTTATCCTCCCTAGACTCCTTTACATGTCCCCTTACCACATTTGAGCTCCTTTGTACAGAGAAGTCTCCGTTACGCTACCCAGTGTCTCAGACTTATCAACTGCTAGTGTCCCCACTTCCAACCTTTCGACTACCATATATTTCCAAATGGGAATGAGATTTAGGGCTGAGCCTAATGGACACACAGGTGGACAGAATTCTCCTGTTTTCCTATATAACCTCTATATGTGCAAAGCACCAGGAATCTAGTTTCATGATCCTGACACGGAGTTACCATACCCCCGCTAAGATTCATAAGATGTTTTCCCAATGCTCAGACCTTTGTTGAAGGTGTGGAGAGGAGACAGGCTCACTTCTCCAAATCTTCTGGGCTTGTTGACTATTACATTCCTTCTGGACAAAAGTTAATTGCATAACACAAAAATGTACTGACCATGACCTACCGAAGGACCCTGCACTTTTCCTTCTGCATCAACACTGTTTCTCCTGGAAGACTTAGGCCTCGTACACACGACTGTTTTCCTCCACAGAATCCATCAAGAAACTTGGTGGCAGAGCTTTTTTGCAGAGGAAAACGGTTGTGTGTATGCTTTTCATCGAGAAAACAAGTTCCCTTTTTCCTCAATTTCCTTGTCGTGTTCCTCGGGCTGGTTTTCGACGTGTGTATGCTTAGAAACCCGCGCATGCTCAGAATAAAGTATGAGACGGGAGCGCACCTTCAGTAAAAGTAGCGTTTGTAATGGAGATAGCACATTTGTCACGCTGTAACAGACTGAAAAGTGCAAATCGTCTCTTGCCAAACTTTTACTTTACACGCAGTAACATGAGATTAGCAAAGACAGCCCCAAGGGTTGTGCCAGTGAAACGAACTTCCCCTGCCGTCGTATGTGTTGTACGTCACCGCGTTTGAGAACGAGGAGATTTGGTCTTGACTGTGTGTACGCAAAGAAAGCTTGTCAAGTTTCTCGACAAGCCTAACAAGGAACTCATCGAGGAAAACGATGTGTCTTTTACGACGAGTTCCTTGATCGTGAGTAC
The DNA here is from genome assembly GCA_029574335.1 of Rana kukunoris. Classification (NCBI taxonomy): domain Eukaryota; kingdom Metazoa; phylum Chordata; class Amphibia; order Anura; family Ranidae; genus Rana; species Rana kukunoris. The sequence goes on along the minus strand of CM056050.1, from coordinate 156,600,921 downwards.
GAGGCCTTACAGTTATTTCACCTTACTACATATCATCACCACAGTAAAAAGCTGCATCCTTTTGCAAACAGGGACCTACCATCACTGTCTGGTTGAGAAAAGTTACTGAAATTAACGAATTGCAGGACTTGGTGTCCAATGAGAGAAGCCTCCAAGATAAATTCCACAATAATGGTTCTATTGGCACAAATTTGTATACGCTGAAGAGTACAAGGCTTTGTTGAATTGATCTAGCTATAACTGAGACTGTACCAGCAGTCCTCTTAGATCTGGAAGGATGGCAGTTGTGACCAGTCCCCTTCCTGTCCCCTCCCCTCCTCCCCTCTGTTCTGCGCTTTTCTCTTTCTTCTTCTTCCCTTCCGCTACCTCTCTCCTTACCCGCCCCCTCATTTTTTATTGGTTTGGTTTGGTTTGGTTTGTTGCTGTCCTTTTTGTTTTTTATTACTGACGATGTTCACCATGCAAAAAACACACGGGTTACGGAGGCTTTTGTAAGCCAAGTTGTATTAAAATAAAGAGTAGAAAAAGAAGGTAGGCTTCCAACTAATACACTGTGGGCCAGATTCACAGAGCCCTTACTCCTGTCTAACTTGTGTTAGACTGGAGTAATTTCAAATTACGCGCGTTTTTTAGCTAGTCGAAAACCTCAAACCATGAATAGACGGCTGCAGGCTTCAATTCGACTGGATTACGTGTTCGTACGCCTTCGGATCTACGCTGCAATAAAATTGCGGCCACTGGGTGGACTTCCCGTCGTTTTCCGCGTTGGGGTATGCTAATGAGCTTTTGCCGGCGATCCCAGAAATTACGATCTTCAATCGCAATCTCTTACGGCATCTTTAGTCATCTTTTTTTTGCGTTTCACTATACCAGCTTTTTGCTGCTCTAATATTAGACAGCCCATGTTAAGTATGGCCGTCGTTCCCGCGTCGAATTTCTAAGTTTTCCGACGTCTTTTATTATTTTTAACGTTAGTCGTCCGGGAATAGGAATGTTCGACGCTACTCAAACAATGAATGACGTAATGACGTGATTTCACGCAATGCACGGCGGGAAATTTCTGTACGGAGCATGCGCAGTTCGATCGCCGCGGGGACGCGCTTAATTTAAATGCTTCACACCCCCTAATCGCGTATTTTGATTACGCGGCGAGAAATAGACTACGCCGCCGTAGCGTACGGGCAAAAATCTACCAGAATTCGGTGTAGGGCCTGGTAAAATACGGCAGCGTAGAGTATTTCGATTACGCAGCGCAATATTAAGTGTATGTGAATCTGGCCCTGTGTTTTTACTTTCTCCATCAGTGCATTTCCCACAGTTATTACCTTTTGTATTTTTGTATTACTTGCCCCTCCCTCCTTTAGATTGTAAGCTCTAATGAGCAGGGCCCCCTGATTCCTTTTGCATCACGTCTGCTTTAATTTTGTAAAGCGCTGCACAAACTGTTGGTGCTATATAAATCCTGTATGATAGTAACACAACTCTGAATCCTCGGTTACATGACAAGCAAGTCTTCTATCTTTTGGACTTGCTTGGGTGCTGTAAGTCACTGCCTACGTTACATAGACACTTGCCATTGGCTGTCCATCAACAAGGTTCTCTCAGCTCCCAGAAGACTGTCGCAATGTGATGACATCACAAAGAGGGGAAGCAACAAGATTGGCCAGCGGCAGGACCAGACTTCAGTGCTGGATCAAGGATCAAGTGCCAACAGGTGCAGGGTAGGGATGACCCGAACACCCCCGCGTTCGGTTCGCACCAGAACCGTCGAACAGACCGAACGTTCGTGCGAACATTTTTTAAAACTTTTTTTCCTTTGATACATTTTCCCTCAGGCAAGACCCGGGTTCTCAAAGTCGTTTTCACAGGCAAACTATAGACACACAGAATTTTTCTTTTTCTTTTTCTTTTTTTATTTAAGCATCATTAAAATCACTGCTCTAGGAGCAGTGATTTTAATGATGCTTAAATAAAAAAGAAAAAAGAAAAATTCCTTTAAATATTGTACCTGCTGGGTGTCTATACCTGTGATAACGTCTTTAAATAGCACAATCACCTACCTGCCAGTAATTTAGGAAGAACTGATCTAGCTTAGCTATACAGTGTATAAATATATGTACAAGTCCTGGGATGTATATATACCCTCTACACACTGTAAATGTAACTAAACTGACTAGCCTGCCTGCTCTATCTATCTAGTAATAAAGACACTGGCCCAGATTCACAGAGCGATTACGCCTGCGCAACAGGAGATGCGCGTGCGTAAGTCTAAATGTGCGCGAGCGTTTCGATGCACGGCATCCCCAAAACGAGATACGCAAGAAATCTACTTTTTTTGGTCCGGCGTAATTTCGTTAGACAGGCGCATCCGTCCGCGCAAAACTGCGCTAGACAGACCATTGATTTGCTAGTCAAATATGCTAATGAGGGACTTACGGGGATCCACAAAAGAACGTTGGGGCAGCGCAGGCTACGCAGTGTGCGCAACAGCAAAATGTCCTGTCTAAAATTAGACCATATAAAAGCTGGTCTAAAAAGAGAAAAAAAGTCTACTTGTTAGATAAAGCAGCACTGTTAGTGAGGAGCTCAGCAGTCACACGTGTTGCACAACAATCTGTACGCCAGCATGCCAGGGGCATCGTCGCACATAGCTATACTACTGACTTTAGATGAACAAAAAAGGATGAGGGCACGGAGGATGGCACGGAGGATGGCACGGGAGAGGATACACTGCACCCGCATAGACCTGTTTGGCATGAGTGATTCTGAGGTGTATCGCATCTTCAGATTCACCCCTCATGTCACCCTGGAATTAACCACAACCCTGCAGGAGGACATCACCAGCCAAACACAACGCTCACATGCAGTGCAGCCACTGGTCAAGGTCATGGCAACACTCCATGTCCTTGCCAGTGGCTCTTTTCAGCGTACAAGTGGAGTGGTGGCTGGGATGTCACAATCCTCCATGAGCAGATGTGTGCACCAGGTTGTCCCTGCAATCCTCAGACGCATGGCCAACCAAATCATCAAACCCACCACTGAGGACCTGCGGCTGAAGGCAATGACAGATTTCTACAGAATTGCCAGATTCCTACGCACTGTGGGGGCCATTGATTGCACACATGTGGCACTCCAGCCCCCCCAGGAGACAGAGCACATGTACCGCAATCGGAAGCATTGGCATTCCATCAACGTACAGGTGATAGTCGATGCCCAAGGCCTCATGTGGCACGTCCGTGCCAAACACCCAGGGTCCAGCCATGACAGCTACATATACAATCAATGCCACATCCGAATGGAATTCGATCAGAACGTGTATGGGGACACCTGGCTGGTTGGTGAGTGACATGGGTGGCAGGCATGACTATCCCCTCCCATGATGCACACATCACAAGGGGCACATGCATGACTAACATCCTCCTGTCTTTTCCCTTACAGGTGACTCTGCATATCCACTGGGACCCCATCTCATGACTCCTATCCGGAACCCCCAAACCCCAGGAGAGGAAAGATACAATCAAGCACATGCCCAAACACGAGCAGTGGTGGAGCGCACCTTTGGCCTCCTGAAGTCACGTTTCCGATGCCTGAATAAGTCTGGGGGGACCCTCTTGTATTCCCCAAACTTCGTGTGCCAGATCATCGGTGCATGTTGCATGCTGCACAACTTCGCAGTAAGAAAGGGCCTGCAGATTGATCTACGTGATGACCTGACCCCTGAACCCGACAATCCCCCCCCTAACCGAGGCTACCCCGTCTTCTGAGGGAAGAGCAGCCAGGAGACAACTCACATTGGGCATCTTTGCACGTTAAACACACACATTAATTATGGCACAATGAGAATGCATGCATGCACACCACTGTGGTCCCTAGCACACACACCCCACATCCACATCAAATTGGATTGGCACCAGTCCACCATGCAGGACTTGTGAGCAGCAACGCCACGCCAAGGCTCCAATTATGTCACTGTACATTCATACACCATTCACACGGACCTGGGGATCACTTCTCCCTGGTCCTGGGGAACCCTTCTCCACCAAAATTGAGGGTGACAACCCTTTTTCCGGCAAGAATGTCACCCCCACATTCAAACAGCATTCACAACCCAAAAAAAAAAAAAATTACCAGCAAAATCAAAAATGTTCCAGAAAAAAAAATCAAAAAAGGGGGGAAAAAAAATTATTGCCCTTTACCTGAGCCACGCCTGGGGCGCCCCCGGCCACGGCCCCGGCTCCTCAGGGGAGACTCATGGGGAGGGGTAAAACCGGGGAAGGAGGAGCAGCCCCTGATCTCTGCCCACCTGGCGGCCTGCCCTCCAAGGCCACGGCTATTCTGTCCAGGGCAGCACCAAGTGTTGCCGTGTTGGCCTGGATAGCCTGGGTGAGGGCCCTCACATCCTGCCCAACGCCGGCTGATGTAGTCTGCAGGTCGTTTAGGCAGGTTGTGAAAGCCCGGGAGTGGGAGTCCAGGTTCCCCACCGTATCCTTGATGGAGGACAGGCTCTCCACCATCCGCACCAATGTCTGGCTGACCTGTCCCAGATGGCGGGTCTGGAGGAACTGGTCCCTTCTCAGAGTGGCGGGTAGGAGATCGGCCACCCCCCTGGTGTTCCGGGACGAAATCCTGCCTCCAGCTGATGCTTGTGGCCGGGGAGAAGGGGAGGCCCTTGGGAGGGGAGCCATGTTGGGGGAGGAGGGGGGGCTCCCCCTTAGGGAGGGCTGCCTGCTGCCAGCCAGAGGGGAAGAGTCCTGAAAAAACACAAGTCCAGTGCCTGACATGGACTCCTCCTCCTCATGATTCTCCTCCTCCTCTTGAACCTCCTCTGCGGACTCCGGCCTTATTGGGGGGGCCTCATTAGGCTGCTGTCCTGGGCATGGTGCGGTCAGGCCAGATGGCCCTGCACCCTCCTGCACATCTGTGGATGACACAAAACATTCACAGGTTGGAGGATCCAAACACTTGCCACATATTCCCTTTCACCCCTCCCCCACACATGCTACACACCTGATATTAAAAAAAATACTTACCTGGCACCACGGGCTCCGGACTTGAGTCAAAGCCGGGCAGGCCCTCAACTTCATGCTGATGAAAGGTCAGGGCCACCACACGCTCCTCCGCTGTCAGCCTAATACGGCATGGTGGGCCCTCTCCTGTGCCCCTGGCATGGGCATGCATTTTGGACAGCTTCTGTTTGACCAGACGCCGGAGGTCATTAATTTTTTTGTCAATCCCAGACCGGGTCCGTGTCTCCCCCTCCCCCGCTGAATTGACCTGCTCAGTGATGAGGTCCAAAATCTCCCTCCTCCTGGCCGGGGTGGTGTTGGCACTGTCTGGGCCGTGGAGGAAACGCCCATAATCGCTAATGGCCCGGGCAAAAATTCTTTTTTCCCCCACAGTAAAATTGAGCTTTCGCTTTCTCTCTGTCATACTTCCAAAGAAAATCACTCCCAGTCAACAAAAATCTGTCACAAAAACAAGCACAACCAATCAAGCAAGAACACACACAAAGAGAAAACTAACACCCAAAAAATCACACAAGCACTCAGCAAGAAACAGTCACAAAAACAAACAGCAAAAAATCAGCAAGAAAACAAACGAACAGAAATATATCAAACAAACAGTCTCTCAAACACTTATCAAAAAACACTTTCAAAGATCTACTAACAAACACTTGATCACACAGAACACTAATCTGACAACTACAAAACACAACGCGGGTCCAATAATGCGCAGATGTACGTGAATCTGGGCCACTGTCTCTCTCTCTCTCTATAGGACTGATCTCTTTAACAACGCCGCAACACACTACACGAGGCCGCCTTGCAGGCAGCCTTTTATAGTGTGGGGCGTGTACTAAACCCCCTGAGCCATAATTGGCCAAATCCACCCTGGCGTTGGCCAAATATGGCTCTCCGTTTTTTGCGTGCTGTGATTGGCCAAGCATGCGGGTCATAGTGCATGCTTGGCTAATCATCAGCACGCAATGCCGCAGTGAATTATGGGCCGTGACGCGTCACTCGAATTTGGCGAACGTACGAACAGGCGATGTTCGAGTCGAACATACGTTCGAATCGAACGCTGAGCTCATCCCTAGTGCAGGGGAGTCAAAGAGGGGATATAAAAAAATGGTAAATGGGTGGTAGGGGGAATAGAAGGGGATTTACCTGGAAATGGGCTTTAAGCCTATAGATACAAAAAGCTCATATTTTGCCTACCTTGACCAGTGTAAACTACAAGGAATACTGTTTACCAGTTACATCTTTATAAATCAATTGCTTTTCTCTGCAATGTTGCACTTTCAGGAAAAATAAATCAATGGCTCTCTACAGGGTAAATGACTATGACAAACTTCATGTCTGAGATTTTTTTTTCTTATTATGACTGTTTTTACAATTTATTGAGTAATTGGCACCAACTGTCACTAATGGTGAACATTACTGGTATAATTAGTAGTTATTACAGCAGCTGCTCTTACCTCCAGCTGAGTCAAAAGTTCATGCGGCCCCAAAGAAATCATCTACTTTGAGTGACAGTGTTATGTATAATGTCAAAATGTCTCAGTGAAGTAAGCTAACAAACCTTGCAAGTTGCAGCATAACATATGCTAGAGTCAAATGTATTTTCAGGGTAAATTATCAATATTTTGAAATTATCCAGATTAAAATATATAGAAAATATAGTCATTGAATAAGAGACACCCTGTAAAATAATATGTTAACAACTTTTTTGTTCAATCCTTTCTCTTTCACAAATCCGTGTGCTGTTGATTGACTCACTACCTCTGCTAGAAGTCTCTTCCAAGCACCAAACTACGTTTTGGGTAAAGTAATACTTTCTAAGATTCATTTTCTCCTGCTAGTTTGAGATCATGTCCCTGTCTTTTTGATTTTAGCTTCATATTGAACAAATTTCCCTCCTGAACCCTATTCACTCCTTGATGTATTTAAAGGTTTCAGTCATGCCTCCCCTTTCCCTTCTTCCCTCCATACAGCACATATTTAGTTCCCGAAGTCTCTCCTGATATGTTTTATCCCTCAGACCTTTCATCATTTTGTTGCCTATCTCTGGACTCGTTCATTGTTATCCATATCTCTTTGTAAGTAAGGTCTCCAGAAATAGACACAGGCCCAGATTCATAAAGCAATTACGCCTGTCTAACTGGTGTTAGACAGGAGTAATTTCAAATTTCGCGCGCCGTATCACTAGTTTGAATCCTCAAACCATGATACGGTGGCTTCGGGCTTCGATCTGAGAGGTTTACGTCTTCGTAAGCCTTCGGATCTACGCTGCGATATTTTTGGCGGCCGCTGGGAGGAGTTTGCGTCGTTTTGATGCGTCGGGATATGCAAATGTGTTTTTACGGCGATCCACGAAGATACGAGCGGTCTTCGCAATCGCTTACGTCTGTTTTTTTTTACGTACTGTTAGACCAGCTTTTTGCTGGTCTAACGGTGCGTAGCCCATGTTAAGTATGGCCGTCGTTTCCGCGTCGAATTTAATTTTTTTTTTTTTTACGTAACTCGTTCGGGAATAGAAATGTCCGTAAACGACGCTACTCAAACAACGAATGACGTAACGACGTGATTTCGCGCAATGCACGGCGGGAAATTTGCGAACGGAGCATGCGCAGTTCGATCGCCGCGGGAACGCGCCTATTTTAAATCCTTCACGCCCCCTACTCGCGTAGATGGATTGCGACGGGAGAAATACACTACGCCGCCGTCGTTTACTGGACAGAATCTACCTGGATTCCACGTAGAGCCAGGTAAAAAACGGCGGCGTAGTGTATTTCTGATACGCTACGAGAATCTAATTCTCTATGAATCTGGGCCACAGTATTCTAAATAATGTCTAGCTAAGGATATATATAGGGGAATCATGTAAATGCCACTTATTTATAAATCCCTTCTTTGTTTGTCTAGAGAGGAAAAGCTATGTTATATCACATAGGAGCCTAATGGCTGTTTAGTGATAGAGATCCAGGCTAGGAGATATGACTGTATTATAATGAAGGACAACTGTTGATGGATAATTTGGTGCTATTTAGGCACAGATGGAGAATATATGGGGGAGATGTAAGGGATTATTTCTTCTTAAAGCATTCCACCCAAGAATTTTACTTCTGCTTTAAGTACTTGTAACCCCCTGACATGTAATTTTATTGGGGAGGGAGCGGGTACCTAGTTCAAACAGGTACCCAGCTCCAACTTTCTCTACTGGCTCCGTGGGACCAGAAGGAAGTTCACCTCTTCTCCTCCATCCCTGCAATCTTCTGGGACACGTCACAGGTGAGCGGCAAAGATGTGGAATTCCCTTCCACAGGCGGTGGTCTCAGCGGGGGCATCGATAGTTTAAAAAAACTTTTAGATAAGCACCTGAATGACCGCAACATACAGGGATATACAATGTAATACTGACTTATAATAGGTTGGACTTGATAGACTTTTTCAACCTTACCTACTATATAACAATGTAACTATATATGACTACAGGGCGCTCGGGTTCGGCACATCATGGATCTGGTGGACAGATTACTGGGAGGGGCTTGGGAAGACCCAGCTGTCATAGTGCACCTTGTCACCAATAACAAAATCAGAGGCAGATGGAGTGTCCTAAAGAGGAGCTAAATCAAGGATTAAGGAGGGGTTTGGGTTCCTGGAGAACTGGGTCGACTTCTCAGGTCACCAGTTCTATAAAAGGGACGGACTGCACCTGAATGAGGAGGGTGCAGATCTGCTGGGAGTGAAGATGGCTGAAAAGTTAGAGGGGCTTTTAAACTAGGCATTGGGGGAGGGTCAAGAGGTAGATATATTCAGCTTGGAATATATTCTAGAGGGTATTAGGGAGGCATTAGTGGTAGGTTTACTAAAGCACACAAACCCGAGGTTTGTATAGTAACAAGTCCTATTTGCAATCTCGGAGCACCCAATAAGAGGACAGTATGTGACCGGACTAAACTGCAAGGCTGCAACACCTAAGCAAGAGGCACCACTAACCAAACACTGCCATGAAGACCAATGAACTCTCCAAACAAGTAAGGGACAATGTTGCTGAGAAGTACAAATCAGGGTTAGGTTATAAAAAAAAAATCCAAATCTTCGATGATCCCTAGAAGCACCATCAAATATATCATAACCAAATTCAAAGAACATGGCACAACAGCAAACCTGCCAAGAGACAGCCACACACCAAAACTCACCGATCGGGCAAGAAGGGCATTAATAAGAGAGACAGCACAGAGACCTAAGGTAACCCTGGAGGAGCTGCAGAGTTTCACAGCAGAGACTGGAGTATCTGTACATAGGACGACAATAAGCCGTACGCTCCATAGAGTTGGACTTTATGGCAGAGTGGCCAGAAGAAAGACATTACTTTCAGCGAAAAACAAAATGGCACATTTTGAGTTTGCAAAAAGGCATGTGGGAGACTCCCAAAATGTATGGTGGAAGGTGCTCTGGTCTGATGAGACTAAAATTAAACTTTGTGACCACCAAAGAAAATGCTGTCTGGCGCAAACCCAAAACATCACATTGCCGAAGAACACCATCCCCACAGTGCTGTGGGGATGTTTTTCAGCTATCGGGACTGCGAAACTGGCCAGAGTTGAGGGAAAGATGGATGATGCTAAATACAGGGATATTCTTGAGCAAAACCTGAACCAATTCCAGCAGGACAATAACCCCAAACACAATGCTAAAGCAGCACTTTAAGAGAAAACATGTAAATGTGTTGTAATGGCCTAGTCAAAGCCCAGAACTCAATCCAATAGAAAATCTGTGGTCAGACTTAGGCCTCGTACACACGGACCGACCGATTTGAACAGATCTGTCTGCTTGGATTTTGGTTTGCTCGCGTGTACACACGAGCAAACCAAAATCCCCGCCAGCAGACAGCGCGCTGACGTGGCGGTGACGTGGCGGTGACGTTGACGCCGCCACGTTACCGCACCAGTAAGTAAAACACTTCCGCGCATGCGTCGAAATCATTCGGCGCGTGTGCGAGAAGACATGTCTGCTGGTTAGCATACTAACCAGCAGACATGTCGGGCGGACGGGTTCCCAGCCGACAGATTTCAAAGCATGCTTTGAAATCTGTCGGGTGGCCAAATCCGTCGGCTCGCCCGTACACACGGTTGAATCTGTTTGCTGGGATGGTCGGGCCGAACCGTTTCCAGCAGACAGATTTGATTGTGTGTACGAGGCCTTAAAGATTGCTGTTCACAAGTGCAAACCATCCAACTTCAAGGAGCTGGAGCAGTTTTGCAAAGAGGAATGGGCAAAAATCCCAGTGGTAAGATGTGGCAAGTTTATAGAGACTTATCCAAAGCGACTTGGAGCTGTGATAGCCACAAAAGGTGGCTCTACAAAGTATTGACTTTAGGGGGGTGAATAGTTATGCACATTTACATTTCTGTTATTTTGTCCTATTTTGTTGCTTGCTTCACAAAAAAACAACAACTTCAAAGTGGTGGGCATGTTCTCTAAATTAAATGATGCAAACCCTTAAACCAGTGGTTCTCAACCTTCTAGTGCTGTGACCCCTTGATAACATTTCCCAAGTTGTGGGGACCCCTAACAGTAAAATTATTTTCATAGCGTGGGTTGAAAGCACCCAAGGTAAGACAAGTAATTTGCGCCCCTAACCCGCAGACATTTAGCGATCCCTGATTGACTTCCACTCGTACAGTATTAAAACCCCTTATGGTACATTTTTAGGATGTACCACTCTTTCTTTTTGTTCTCCTTTCTTTCCCTTTCATCTCTCTATCCTAATTCCTTGTTTTTTTCCCCTATCTTTCCCTCTAACTGTTTTTCTTGCTCTCTATTTTTTTCTTTGTTCCTCCCCCTCTTATCATCTCACTTTCTGGGAGAACAGTGTGGGCAAATCATCATTTGACCCCCTGAGGGGGTCCCTACCCCCAGGTTGAGAACCACTGCCTTAAACAATCATGTTAATTCCAGGTTGTGAGGCAACAAAACACGAAAAATGCCCAGGGGGTGAATACTTTTGCTTTTGTCTTTCTAGGACCGCTATAACCTTTCTAAAAACCTGGTGAACTGTGCTCCCTGAATATATTGGGGTCTTTTAATTGTGACATGATACTTTAATGATCTTTATGCCGCTTACACACGATCATTTTTCGGGTTGTAAAAAATTATGTTTTTTTAATGTCATTAAAAACGATCGTGTGTGGGCTTCAAAGCATTTTTCGGGTTCTGAAAAACGGGCCAAAAAAAATTCGAACATGCTCTATTTTTTCACAACGTTTTTAACGTTGTCGTTTTTCGGGTTGTAAAAAATGGTCGTGTGTGGGCTTTAACGATGTGAAAAATCTGCACATGCTCAGAAGTAAGTTATGAGATGGGAGCGCTCGTTCTGGTAAAACTACCGTTCGTAATCGAGTAAGCACATTCATCACCCTGTAACAGACAGAAAAGCGTGAATCGTCTTTTACTAACACGATATCAGCTAAAGCAACCCAAAGGGTGGCATCATCCAAATGGAACGTCCCCTTTATAGTGCCGTCACCGCGCTTTGCTAAAGCATTTTTTTTTCACGATCGTGTAGAGGCAAGGCCGTTTTAATGATCAAGTTGAAAAAAACTTTGTTTTTTCAAGAGCCTGAAAAACGTTGTTTTTTACAACCCAAAAAATGATTGTGTGTATGTGGCATTAGAGTCTTTTTCTCTACTTAAATTAAAAAAATACCTCTGAGGAACTCTTCGTTTCAGACACATCGTTTTCCTCGACGAGTTCCTTGTTAGACTTGACGAGAAACTTGACAAGCTGTCTTTGCGTACACACTGTCAAGACCAAATCTCGTTCTCAAACTCGGTGACCTTTACACATACAACGGCAGGGGCTGCTTTTGCTAATCTCATGTTATTGCGTGTTAGGAAAAAGTTTGGTAAGAGACATTTGCACTTTTCAGTCTGTTACAGCGTGACAAATGTGCTATTTCCATTACAAATACAACTTTTACCGAAGGTGCGCGGGTTTCTAAGCATACACACCAACGTGTTTCTCGTGGAAAACCAGCTTGACGAGGAACACGACGACTCCCGTCGAGGAAAAAGAGAACTTGCTCTCTTTGTTCCTCGACAGTTTACTCAATGAAAAGCATACACACGACCGTTTTCCTCAGCAAAAAAGCTCTCCCACCAAGTTTCTTGATGGATTCTGTCGAGGAAAACGGTCGTGTGTACGCGGCCTAAGACAGTCCAACTGTTAAGAAAATTTGTAAACAGACAATTTGTTATACTTCTGCATCTGGGTTCTGAATGTTTAGAAGAATGAGTTTTCTTCAGAAGTCTGAACATAATCCCTGCTGAAAACCATTATTGAAATATCTATAATGAAATACTAAATTGTGATGTTGTATATTAAAATAAAAATGGTCTGAAACATGATGTGTAGTGATGAAGACAGCACGTTATCAGTGAACTGCCAGAAGATAGATCAAAATCAACAGCCTTGTATCACTGTCTGGCAGATAGGAAAAGTCAATTCTTCAGAAAATTATTATGAACAAAATCAACATTTTCAAAGACACTTCAAGATTATGACAAGCATTACATGGACATGACAGGAAGCTTGATCAGCTTGCCAAATCAATGAAGTGATCCTGGCTCAGTCAAGACGTACTGGGGGCTTTGTCTGGTTTAACCCAAATCAGGAAGGATATTCACACAGTGAAATTAAATCAAATTTTACTAATTGAGAAAACCAAAGGACAAACCAAATGTTCCCATTTTGGGCGAATGACATAGTTGGCTATTCTTTCTAGATTTTTACTGCTGGAGATAGCTTCTTTCATGACACAGGATTTTTGTATGAAAATGTAAATTCTTCATATTATTAGTGACAAATGTGAGCAAAGTTACAGTATGCTCCCTTTAGAACCACTTTAGAGTGAGTAGTACAATATGGAAGTTATGGCATGTTACCCTAGTGTGGCAGTATTGTAAACGTAATGCCATCTTAGCAGTGGCGACTGGTGGTATATTTTTCTGAAAAATGTATTTTTTGGAAAATTCTCCCCAAACTGTCTTTTTATTCTATTCTCCAATTTACATTCCAAAACATACATTTTCTTTCCATATGTGCTGCAACAATCGTTAAAATACCTTGTGCTGGCAGAACATTTAAAAGTTGAACTGCTGCTCACTTAAACAAGCAGCAGCCAAGGTTCTGCATCAATAAGTGCGCCCGCAGTGTAAAACTAGGTCAGAGATAGAGCTCCACTAGGAACCATGGATGAATAGGAACAGTGTTAGGTTGAGGTACATGATGAGGAGGGAACGAGTAGATTTCCCCCTATAGGGTATCTCTTCTGACAGCTTTTTGGAACTGTCTTCCAACATCAGCCAGAAAAACTGCAGAAACTTTGGGCATCTCAGAGTGACCCAGTAATCTGGATAACCCCTCCAAGAGAAGCACTTCTATGGCATTATGTGGTCCATGAATTCATATTATATTGCTAAAAAAAAATGGCCTTGTTGAAAGACACTACGGGGTAGATTCAGGTAGAATTGCATATCTTTAGGCGTGCCTAGCGTCTGGTATTTACACTACGCCGCCGCAACTTTTTCAGGCAAGTGCTAACGAGTGCTAACGCAAACGACGTAAAAAAATAGCGCTGGCCGGGTGTACGTTCGGGAATCGCGTATAGGCTAATTTACATATTTTAAACGGGAAAGCCACCTCTGTAATCTAATTGCAGTTGCCTGCCAGCGTGTGTGTCAGGCTCACAGCGTATACTGTACCCACTTGCCCAGTGCCACAAAAAAAACAAAATACACTGGCGCTAGATAATGAAAGTGTAAATTGGAATGAGAAAAATTAATTACTTCAAGGAGTTACTAAACTCTTCTAAGAGGGTGTATGTGAGAGAGTCCAGAGCTGCAAGAAAAATAGAACCCGGAAGTACCAATGACACATAAGAAAACACTAAAATCAGCGCTCATAGCGCTCATAACAATCACTATATACAATTAAAAGTGTGTAAAAAAAGTCCATTTATTGATGGATCCAATCCAAACATAGAAATATATAAAAAGATATTAATCGTCCATATAAATAGATGAGGAATTGATCCCAGTGCGCATGCTCCAAATCTCGACGTCAATACGACGTGTAAACGACGTGAACGGCACTTACGCAAAGCCCTATTCGCAAAACGTTTTACGTAAACGACGTGGAAAAAAAATGCCGGCACGCCGTCCATACTTAACATCGGCTGCGCCTCATATAGCAGGAATAACATTACGACGGTACTACGCTAACGCAAATGACGTAAAAAAATAGCGCTGGCCGGGTGTACGTTCGGGAATCGCGTATAGGCTCATTTACATATTTTAGACGGGAACGCCACCTAGCGGCCAGCCTAAAATATGAAAATAAGATTAGACAGCGTAAGAGACTTACGCATGTCTGATCTAAGGAAAATCTATGCTAAACTGATTTTATGAATCAGTGGCATAGATTGGAGGCCTAAAACGCAGAGATAAGACGGCATATCTGGAGATAAGCCGACTTATCTTCTACCTGAATCTAGCCCTACCTTTCTGCTTAACCTGCACTTCTGTAAACTACCTTATTTCTGAGATCAATCAATCTCCACAATATAAAAAAAAGGTTTAGGTACCTACATGTGTTGACTACTCCCACTTTTCAGGTACACTGGTTAGGTCAGACCATATTTTCTTATAGCATGAGATCGTTTGTAGTTCAATAAATTAAGTTTTTACAAGGTTTATACAATCGACTAAGAGAAACAACCAAAAAGAAAGGATTAAGAAAGGAATTTGTTTCCAAAGAGGGACAGTCCCTTCAAATGAAGAACAGTTGGGAGCTATGAAATGTACTCACACAATAAGGTTAAAAAACTCAAGATCACTTATGAAAGAAAGAAAAAAACACTGAAAGGTTAAAAAAAAGTGCACTTTGATGGACCATGGACTATGGTTCAATACGTACAATGGGCCTGAAATCTAAAATATAAGCTAGATCTTACAGTTCCTGTTGCCCAAAATAATCAATCAACTTTCAACATGCGTTATAATTCGCCCGCGAATAGTTCCCGGCGAACATAGCTTGTTCGCATTCGCTGTGGCGGGCGAACATATGTGATGTTCGGTCCACCCCCTATTCGTCATCATTGAGCAAACTTTGACCCTGTATCTCACAGTCAGCAGACACATTCCAGCCAATCAGCAGCATACCCTCCCTCCCAGACCCTCCCACCTCCTGGACAGCATCCATTTTAGATTCATTCGGAAGCTGCAGTCTTAGTGAGAGGAGAGACAGTGTAGCTGCTGCTGATTTAATAGGGAAATCGATAGCTAGGCCAGTGTATTCAGTGTCCACTCCAGTCCTGAAAGACTCATCTGATCTCAGCTGTAAGGCACAGCGTCCTGACAACACTCTAAAAAGCCCTTTTTAGGGCTATTTAATCAGTCTGCTTTTTTTTTCCTCTTTAATCTAATTGCAGTTGCCTGCCAGCGTGTGTGTCAGGCTCACAGCGTATACTGTGCCCACTTGCCCAGTGCCACACAAAAAACTAAATACACTGGCACTAGATAATGAAAGTGTAAATTGGAATGAGAAAAATGTATTACTTCAAGGAGTTACTAAACTCTTCTAAGAGGGTGTATGTGAGAGAGTCCAGAGCTGCAAGAAAAATAGAACCCAGAAGTACCAATGACACATAAGAAAACACTAAAATCAGCGCTCATAGCTCTCATAACAATCACTATATACCATTAAAGTGTGTAAAAAAGTCCATTTATTGATGGATCCAATCCAAACATAGAAATATATAAAAAGATATTAATCGTCCATATAAATAGATGAGGTACATGTAAAATAAATTGCAATATACAGTCAGCAATTTGGCTACCATAGAGCACAAAGGGTTAAGGTTTTCCGGCACTCAGAGAGCAGCTTCTCAGATGGAACATGAACAGTCCCTTAGGGCTTTAGCTGTATACGAACGGTGGAGAGGAAGAAGACCAAATCCTCAAGTAAACACTGCGCTGCCTGGGATTAGTCACAGGCGGCTCTTAGGGATGGGCCGTGGAAGGATCCTCAAATCCAAATGGCTATGGCTGGAGCCATAGCACGGCTAAGACCAGGAGAGGACCACACACGCACGCGGGTTCTCGGTCCCTCTGTGGGAATGACGTCACACATCTGCGGCGCCAGCTACCGTCCAAAGGAATGAGCAGTGCTGTGAATCAACAGCGCCGTAGGTCTGATGTTGGCACAGAGGTGTGCTGCTGCACTCTAGTGGAAGAGATGGAGAAGATCGCCTAATCTTAAATCCTTCATGTGCTCAGGTAGAAATAAACAAAAAATTGACAAGGCAAACCCCCCTCTCTATTTTAGACCTTATACTTACTATTGATCCACAAGGATTTTATTTCACAATTTTTTGATTATTTGATTGTTCAGAGCCATGAGCGCTGATTTTAGTGTTTTCTTATGCCCAGTGCCACCACACATATCTGATGTCACAGTAGATTACATTTAAAAAAAAAAAAATTTTTTGACTGTAATAGAATAGCAGTCAGTTGTCTGCCAGCGTGTGTGTCAGGCTCACAGTGTATACTGTGCCCACTTGCCCAGTGCCACCACTCATATCTGGTGTCACAGTAGATTACATTAAAAAAAAACTATTTTGACTGTAATAGAATAGCAGTCAGTTGCCTGCCAGCATGTGTGTCAGGCTCACAGAGTATACTGTGCCCACTTGCCCAGTGCCACCACTCATATCTGGTGTCACAGTAGATTACATTTAAAAAATAAAATAAAATTTTGACTGTAATAGAATAGCAGTCAGTTGCCTGCCAGCGTGTGCACGTTATTCCAAACAATTTAAGAATGTTAGGTGATTTATGCCCTTTATGGATTAAAATCTGACTCTACGTCAACTACGTAATTTTCCATGGGAGTTTTGCCATGGATCCCCCTCCGGCATGCCACAGTCCAGGTGTTAGTCCCTTTAAAACAACTTTTTCATCACTATTGTGGCAAGAAAAAGTCCCCGTGGGTTTTAAAATTTGCCTGCCTATTAAAGTCTATTGTGGTTCGCCCGGTTCGCCCGTTCGCGAACATTTGCAAGAAATTTGCCTTCGCCGTTCACAAACGGAAAATTTTATGCTTGCGACATCTCTACTGCAGAGTACTAAACTTAAAAGGCATAGTTCACCTTTACCAAAAAAACTAACAATGCAGTCTATAGATAAAATTGGAATAATGCCCTTGCTCTAATGCCGCGTACACACGATCAGAATTTCCGACAAGAAAAGTTCAATGTGAGCTTTTGGTCGGAAATTCCGACCGTGTGTAGGCTTCAACTGACTTTTTCTGTTGGAATTTCCGACAGCAAAAATTTGAGAACCGGTTCTCAATTTTTCCGACAAGAAAAGTTATTGTTGGAAATTTTAATCGTCTGTATGCAATTCCGACGCACAAAAGAAACTTGCTCGGAATCAATTTGACGTATTCTCGGAATCATTGAACTTAATTTTTCTCGGCTCGTTGTAGTGTTGTACCTCACCGCGTTCTTGACGGTCGGAATTTTGTGTGACAGTGTGTATGCAACACAAGTTTAAGCCAACATTCCGTCTGAAAAAAAATCCACGTTTTTCTTGTCAGAGTTTCCGATTGTGTGTATGCAGCATAAGTGTAGGCCATTTATATACCTCATGAAGCCTGACTAGAAAAATCCCAGGATGTTGCTAAGAACGTTGCTAAGAACGTTGCTAAGAGAAGCCCAGCTACTACTGCTTACCTTCACCATCACAGCATCAACTCTTTTTCTAATTCAAACCCCCTCACATGCTCTTTCTCTCCCCGAATGCAGTGTTTGAGCTTACTCCTGTAATGGTGAAGGTGAGCAGTAACAACTGGGCCTCTCTTAGCAATGTCATTGGTGTTTTCCAATCAGGTTTCATGGAGTAAATGACCTACACATATAACTAGAGAAATATTCAACTTTAGTCAAAGTTTGCTTTTATCTACAGGTGCCCCTTATTTGCATAAAACATTTTTGGGTTAAGGTGAACTAACCCCAACCTAGTCACAGGCTGTGTGTGAACAAGGTTCAGATTCCACGATGTGCCTTTGACAGCTGTGGCTATGTAGTGTTCAAGAACTGAATCCCAGAACCTGGATTGACAAAATAAAGGATACATTTAGCAAATATTTACTGTTCGCTATAGTTATTATTGTCTTGTTTAAGGTAAAAGTCATCTTGAAATCTGGATGCAATGAATGGCCCTCACCTCCCCTACGCTGATGGTGGAGAATTTATTGCTGTATCTGTGGTGATATTTAGATTTCTAAATTTACAATCCTAATAACCCTTCTATTAAAGGGTATGTAGATCTTTAAAGTTACACTATTGTAGCACTACCCCCATAGGAGCTGCTGGTTGAATTGGGTCCACTTTTGTTTCAACCATAGTTAACATTAACCTCACTGACACCAACACTATATCCTTTTATGCACTTATGCACTCACTGTATGCTACCATGCCAGGGGCATCCATGCTCATAGCTATACTACTGACTTTAGATGAGCGCAGAAGGAGGAGGGCACAGAGGAGGGCATGGAGGAGGGCACGGAGGAGGGCACGGGAGAGGATCTGCCGACCACCACTGGGCAAGGTACTGGCAACACTCCATTTACTTGGCAGTGGCTCTTTTCACCCTAATGGCTAAATATATATTTTATAGCCATTTTTTCTGTTTAGTATATATTTTAAATCATAGAGAAAGGAGCAAGCGGGACTTTAAATGAAGCATGTGTGGGAAAGGTTTGCACTAAGTTGGGGGATATAAATAATGGTAATAAATCTGGAATACGTTAAATATTTTTTTGCTTTCACATAATGCACCGTACATGACTATATTGCACTATTGAAGAAAATAGATAAACATATGTAGTTCACAGATTGGTGGGGGGAAAGGTTTATATAGGCAGTAACCCAAGTGTATACAAACAAAAGGTACAACAAACTGTACTGCAGAAATTATAGTATACACTTGGGTTACTGCCTATATAAACCTTTCCCCCCACCAATCTGTGAACTACATATGTTTATCTATTTTCTTCAAATATTTAACGTATTCCAGATTTATTACCATTATTTATATCCCCCAACTTAGTGCAAACCTTTCCCGCACATGCTTCATTTAAAGTCCCGCTTGCTCCTTTCTCGATAACAAATACCAGGGATGGAGGTAATTAACCCATTGCCTCATTTAAAGTCCCAAAAAAACCTCCCCCCTTTTTCATATATTTTAAATTAGTTAATATAATAAATATATAATTTTATTTTTTATATCTAATATATATTTAATATTTTAAATATTATTATAATTATATTATTTATTTATTATTATAATTTTTTTTTTAAAGTATATATATATATATGTGTGTATATAAATTGGGTGGCCCTCAAAATAATGGAACACACCGACACAACACAAACCTACAAACAGCAACAGACAATGGAACAAAAGCACCTTGCTTCAGGGAGGGAAAAAAATGGATGTACTTTTGCAATGGAAGGGAGTATGTCTGGGCCTATTTATGCACTGGGCTTATCTCACTAAGTCTGCCGGGCCTAGTTCCTATCTCACTGATTGCTCCGGGCCGAGTGCAGAGAGGCTCTGAGTCAGCGTCATGCACATGCCCAGTCTGGCCGGCCCTTCATTTGCATGGGGTCAGGGCTCATTTCAATGGAACACGCCCACGTCCTTCCCACTTTGAATTACACCGCCTTAGGCCTCGGAATTTAAGTTGCGCCGGTGCAAATTTGGGCTCAAGTACTCGGTGGATACGGCAGTTGCGGCTCGAAATTGAGCCGGTCTAACGTAAAGGAGATGCGCTACGCTGGTCTATATATGCGCCAATGTACGTGAATCTGGCCCCAATTCTCTGAAAGAGGCTTGGTTTTTAAGTGGTTAGGCTGTCAGGCAGGATGGAGGATGTAGACTGCAGCAGTAGGATACCTCACTCACTCCTAACAGCAGTGGTCTAGATCAGGGGTCTCCAAACTGCGGCCCGGGGGCCAGATGCGACCCTTTGCTTGCTTTTATCAGGCCCTTGGGGCACTAATCCTCCTACTGATACAAGGCACTAATCTGCCATCCAACACCAACAATGGAGCACCATTTCTCCCACTGACACTAATAATAGGGCACTATTCCTCCTTATGATTCCAGTGATTGGGCACTATTCCTCTAGCCCAGGGATCTCCAAACTACGGCCCTCCAGCTGCTGTGGAACTACACTTCCCATGAGACATTGTAAAACTCTGACATTAGTAGACATGGCTAGGCATGATGGGAATTGTAGTTCCTGAACACCTGGAGGGCCATAGTTTGGAGACTCCTGCTCTAGCCTAATACCAAATGTGGTGATGTTTACTCCTACTGATGCCGCTTGCCATGAAGTCTGAAGGGCCATAAACCGGCCCTTTGTTTAGAAAGTATGGAGACCCCTGGTCTAGATCATGAGTAATAATTCAGGCTAGCACCGGAGTGACCGACTGGGCAGCAATCTGCGAAGGGATATGGCAGCACATAGCACAGAATACACCTGCCAGCTACTTTTTCCCCAGCAAATCACAAAAAGCACTTCTCACACCTCAGTAGCTCTCCAATGGGTGGCAATCTCCAACTCCCCTCTCTCGCTTTTCAGGCTTTCTTTATTAGACCATCCCCCTGTGCACTCTTCCTGCTCCAAGATACACTTGGGTACAGTAGTTCTTTCCATCAGCAATCGTAATAACCTGTTCTCTACCCAGACTACATTTCCCAGTGTTC
This sequence comes from Rana kukunoris, assembly GCA_029574335.1. Lineage (NCBI taxonomy): Eukaryota > Metazoa > Chordata > Amphibia > Anura > Ranidae > Rana > Rana kukunoris. The sequence goes on along the minus strand of CM056050.1, from coordinate 156,580,079 downwards.
TCTAATCTAAGTTTAATCCTATCAATAAGCATATCCACTGCTGCCATCTTGTGGAGAAAAAAGAGTCCTGCATAGTCCAGTAAGGTTAATTCTGGTTACACTATTATCATTTATTTGGATTTGATGTACACCATATGACACATTTCGGGCACTTCTATGCATATTTGTGTTTTTGCTTTTAATTTAAATTCACATACACTTAGTAGAAAGACTTGTCAGCAATCATTGCAACAAATTGTCATAAACGGTATACAGAACTTCAAACTTAATCTGTGTCAGACATTTCGATAACGTTGAAATGTCTCCTGTTTGCAGTAATAATTTAAATTCATTAATGTGTCGACGTCCTTTAACATCAAGCTATAACCTATAATCACTAGTGAGTCTTTATCTTCTGAGAACAAAACTGTCAAACTGAAGATGATGTTTGAAGGCATTAATCTAAGTATAGAAACACATCATGTTTTCATATAAATCAGAAAATAAATATTCATTGAAAAATAAATCAGAAATTTTAGAAGATACCAAAGTTAAGCATTACAATTGTGCTTAATATATAATTCACTTGTCTAGAATTTACATTGGTAAATGAACAGGCAGGGGACATTCACAATATAACTTAGATCAGCCCTCAAAATTTCCACTCGCCTACTAGCATTTGGCGAGTGGATTTAAGCTGGGGGCGAGTGATGACAGGGCTTCATGACCAATCTCCCTCCAATCTGTGCCTACATTTAGAGCCCCGATGCGATTGGCGGCCAAAGAGGAAAGGTGCATGCTCGGGAAAAGTAATCTGGTGAGCCGCGCACAGGCAGAGCAGGACACAGGTGCTCTCCTTACAATTCTCATTAAGCCATGGGACCTAACAGTATGACCTCTCTGAGCCTGTCCCCTCCCCCCGACCAATGTAGCTGGAGAGCAGGAAGTAATAAGTGAGGTGGAGGATTGCGAAAATTACCACTCCGGTGCAGCGCTCACTGAAAGTTGCCCTGACATGAGAGTGGCAGCCTTCCATTTAGTGCAGTTTTCTTCTCCTTGTGCTCAATGTAAGTTTCCAACAGTTCAGCCTGAGCACTGCAAACAGACTGGTCTCAATGTGTGCTGTGCGGTGTCAGTGTGCGCTGGTGTCAATGGCTGTGCAGTTGTGCGGATCTCAGCGATGGATTGTACTCCCTCCCGCTGTGCTGCAGCTTCTCTCCTCACTGCCAGCCTGAATAAAAGGGGGAAGTGGGGACATGCAAGCGTGGAGCCGCACACACAGGTTCCTGATGATGAGATGAATAGGAGAGAGAGGATGGATGGGAGTTGCAGAGTAGACAGCAAGAGAATGGGGAAGAGACCCAGTTCTAGTGCCCTGTCCCTCTGGTCTGCCCCCAATGCCCTGTCTCTCTGGTCTTCCCCCAGTGCCCTGTCCCTCTGGTCTGCCCCCAGTGCCCTGTCCCTCTGCTCTGCCCCCAGTGCCCTGTCCCTCTGGTCTGCCCCCAGTGCCCTGTCCCTCTGGTCTGCCCCCAGTGCCCGTACCATGTTGTTGTTAATATTTAATTGTGTAACTTGATTCTGCATAAAACATTTAACAGTGTCATTCCATGAAATAATCTACGAGGGCGTGTTTACGGGTGCCATTAGGCGCAGGGCAGTGTATGAATTAGGTGGGGCAACTGGTGGCGAGTAACTCTTGAGGCCTGGCTAGTAGCTCAGGGCTTGAAATTTTGAGCCCTGACTTAGATAAATGTGGCAATAGAAGGCTGCATTATCTATAGGAAAAAGCTTTATTCATAAAAATAAAAGCACAAATCTTACATTCGCCAACTGTTGGAAGACAACATGTTTTCTTTCATAATGTAACATGTTATTGAATATGAAATCTGGTTACACCTAGCCTCGTCACTCTATGGGGCAGCCTGGAATGCCATTTAGCAGGTTACCCATCAAGACTAAGTAATTGAAGAATGCATATCAGAATCTTCACCTGGAAGAAAAGGGTGACGCATATACCCTGACAAGGGAGTATGGGATAAGAAATCTTGCCTTCAAACCACCTGCTGTAATAAAGATTGAAGTGCCTGATTATCATGACTGCAAACAAAAGCTTAAACAATCAACTGCTGCTAAAATGACTGATTAGCTGAGTTACAGAAGATCTAAGACCAGCTGTCACTGAAGATTTGACCCGGGTCAAATAGCGGTAATTCATGGACAAATGCTGCCCCTAGTGGACACTACAGCATGCTTCCTGGAAGATGGACTGGAGAAAAATATAAAGGAAAGCGAGGGGGGTGGGATTATTTTGGTGCCAAAATAGAGACCAAACAAGGCATATATATATATATATTATTAATATATTATTATATATAATATATAATATATATATATATATTATATATATATATAAAAATAGACAAATTTAATATGGTACATATGAAAAAAAGACACAAAATAATAATATTGGTTCAATCACAGTTATTGTGGGAGCAATATTTGAAAATACATGTCAGAGGTCAGATCTTCCCTACTAGTTTCGCCAATCCTTTGGCTTCATCAGGGGTTTTATGATGTGACTTTTCACAAAAAAGCTCTAGAAGAAAAAGATTGCTTATTTATCAATACATACATTGGCAAAATTTCAATAACTACAAAAACATTTAGAGTTTGGCTAGAACAAATGGCGGAAAAGATATTGATACCCAGTTGCCCAGAAATGCAGACCACAAATAACCAAAATGAGCTACCATGGAATCCCATCTGGTGCAACATGCATTGATCCCCTAGGGGGTAGGAAGAAGGATATACCTACCCTAAACTGCCAACTGCCAAGGGAACCATGTGAGGAAACCACAAATGACCTAAGATCAGGTCCACCACAGGGGGCCCACTAGAGGGCGGTTATCTGATGATAAATCAAACATCAAGAGAAGCAAAATAAATATTGTTATAATTTTTATTGATATTTAATTTTTGATTTTTTATTATTTAATTATTGTTCATAGTAATAAAGTATGTCTAGTGAGCCCTAATAGGTAGTAGATGTTTTAACAAGAGCGTACCTGTAGAGTTTGCGTTTGCGGCTGGATGTGAATAAAGGAAAAAGGGAATTTATGGTGACTGCAAGGACGCTGGAGGTTCTGCTTGTATAGGTATTTCTATATAAATAGGGGAGGAAGGACATTTCAAATAAATAGATATCAAAATAAATAAATTAGAAAGGAATAGGGTTCATATGTATTAAACTTACATTGATTATGCAATGTAGTCAAATGAATAAAGCAAGCCTCAAAAGGAGCTTTAAAGTGGAGGGTTGTTTAATTCTGAGAAGGCAAGCATAAAATGAGGATAAAGCATAAGTATAGTTAAATAAAAAAATCAAATGGGGAGATTGCTAACAGGGATTAGTAATTAGAACTTACCAGCAGCAGCGAAGCGTCAATGCAGGCAACACTGAGAGTGAAGGGCAGAAGAATATACTTCCTGGTGATTAGGAAGGACTGCATCTTATGGATTTTTCATTGGACAGTGGGTGTTTGTGTGGGTGGTGTCTGAATGGTATTTAAAAGTACTGACCGGCTGGAGTTAGTTCCTCTTGCCCCATTGAGCCCAGCTGAAATCTACCGAACACAGAGGACAACATTACGTGATGTTCTTTTGTTTCATATGCTCTGTAATATTTTATTTTTGTGTTTTATGTTAGCATTCCTATTTTCTTGGGAAATAAATGAGACTCTTGCTTATATAAACAGTGTATTTATTTTTGCAGCTAAGATTGTTTTGTATATCATCACCGTTAACTTTATCAGAGGTTTGATAGACTAGCTAATTATGGGAATAGACAAGTTAATACATATTTATAATAAATAGGGGGAATCCAAAAATCTTCTATTATTTACTTCACCAACCATTCACTGCAAATGAATCTTCCAGGTGTTTTAATTGACAGCATTTGAGATATCACCATGTTTGGTGCAGTTCACATTCACTGCTTTCTAAATATGCCCCATTGTAAACTATTTCCTACATGGCCATGTATATTCTGATTATATATTGAACCATATGCCTTTATTAATAACCATATCATTTTGTGTTTCCCTAAAAAAAAATGGTCTGACACACACACAACCATCCCAAATACCTTATAATGTTAAAACAGTAATAAACCCAAACCCAAACATTGCATTGCAGTTTAACAATTCTTAGATGTGATAGCTGCTTTCTTTTTGTTTTTAGGCTTTCTTTCTTTCATTTTCTAGCCAGTAAGTATGCTGTTTTTCTAAAGAATGTGCTTTCTTCCAGATGTATCAGTTTACATGGATGGGACTAACCACTGACAAGGGTACTTACGTTGATAAACCTTTATTTATTTATGTAAAACCTATATCCCCAATGGAAAACATTGTTTACTGTAACTGATTATAAAATATTAGCTGGAGCTTGGCTTCAGTTTGTTGGTGTATTTAAATCTGCAAGTACATAGCACTACACTCCCTCCCAAGACAGACAATGCTGCTGAATGCTGTGCCCCTGTGCTTCCTCTTCTAGAGTGGGGGCACTTCTCTCTCCAGCATGTGGAGTGGCACTAGCACAACTGCCCTTACTCCCCCCACGGTGCTGCACTAACACCAGCAAACCCCCCATCACCTGCTGTCCTTACCCTGGATACGGGCAGTGGGAGCAGCGGTCGGAGCTGATGCGGCCATTTTCCAGCCCTGCCCTAAGCATGGCGGGCTCAGGGAAAGCTGCTCCGGTGTCCTCTCCTCTCTCCTCTCCGGTGTGTCTAATCTCTGCTCCTCCTGGGAAATGGGTTTCATACCTGCTTCCTGATTGGCCAGAAGTAGGATCCGTGTTGCAACAGCAAATATACATTTGCTGTTGCAACACATCTGGATGGCCTCCGGTTGCATCCTATGCCACCCAAGCCCACCCTATTTTGAAGCCTATTAGAGACTCTGGCTAATGCTGGTTACAATCATGATACCGCTATATGTCTTGCTAAATGGAAAAATACAGTTTCTACCAATATACATCTTTTAAGAATGCAGTATCAGATTTTATTGGCTTTATTGGCTATAGTAAATCTGTCACCTGGGAAATATAAGCATAAACAGAGGTTCCCTACTGTAAAAACCACCTTGAAATGATGAGGTTATGAGCAGATCCCAGGAAGTAAATGCTACATGAATCACCTGCCCTTATTCAAGATGAAGGGGAAAAAATCCTAGGGGGTATTTTTTTAAAGTGATTTCGCAGCAAAAAAATCATGGAGGCATGGATGGATGGGTGAGTTTGCTTTGAATGTTGAAAATCAATTAAATAGCATATTTGGCTTGTGGTGTTCAGATGCAGTGTAGTTCCACTTTAAATGTGCTTATTCTTATATTTTTGGTTTAGTCATCATATCATGTGGTTTTCATGAAAAGTAACTAGCCTTTAGCATTTTTAATCAAATTGAATAGATTGAATTGCCTTGTTTTTTGGACAGCTTTATTTTAAAATAGTCCTTTATTTACTGGTCGGTCTACACATGCTTCTATGCAGCACCCAACAGATGTGGGAGAAAAACACTAATTTATTTTGATGGCTAACTGTGCTTCAATCCAGTCACTTTTAGTGGAAAATATATAACTAACACCATCTGGATCTAGTATATGTTTTTTAAATGTATGTGTATATATAAGGTGCAAGCAAAACCCAGGCATTCAACAACCTGCATTATACTTGTACTATAAATGTGTCTTCATAACAACTAAAATGTAATATTTTATTTCTTTTGACACTTAAAAATAAATATCTCATCAGGGCTTTTTTTCAGTGGGAACGTGGAGGAACACAGTTCTGGCACCTCCAGCACTGAATGGGGTGCTGGGTTGTGCTGGAGAGTCTATTAATGCTGGCAACTGGGGGGGGGGGGGGTAAATTGTTGCTGGGAGTGATCTACTGCTGAATGAGGGGTCTATTGTTACTGGCTGCTGGGAGATCTAATGTATTATTACATTGGGAGTCTATTGTTGCTTAAAGTCTATTGTTGCAGGAGGGAAGATAATTTATTGTTGCTGGGGTGGGGAAAATCGTTTGTTGCTGTGGGGAATTTACTGTTGCTAGGGGGATCTATTATTTCTAGAGGGGTCTATTGTTGCTAAAGGGGGACTATTGTTGCTGGAAGATCTAGCATTGCTGCAGTGATCTATTGTTGCAGAGGGATCTATTTTTGCTGGGAGGTCTGTTGTTGCTTGAGGGATATGTTTTTGCTGGAGGGAATATGTTGTTGCTGAGGTGGATCTATTATTGCTGATATATGGGGCTTTACGCATAATGTGCTGACTACAGTTCTAAGTTGCTCCAATAGGGGGTATGTAAAGGTATAACTGTTGTTTAGCCATATATGAGTCAATAGGTGATATCAGGGCCGATGTCCACCTCTCTCTTAGTTGATTGGCTATGCATAAAGCCCCATATAAACATGACAGTGAAAGCTACTAAACCACGCTCACAGATGATGTCGATGATCGACGAAACGTGTCTGGGTTGGTTGTTGTAGCTGTCAGTTAGGTGACGTCATCACGCAGATCGTAATACACGGAAGTGGTGGTTTGGCTGGACTACGAAGGCACGGAAACATCGCCCTGATATGCTCCCGCTGCACCAACGTGATGTATTGCCTTTGAATTTTTTATATATTGTAAGTGCATTTTTAACCACTTCCCGACGGCCGTACGAATATATGCGGCCGTCGGGTGGTTCTGAATCTCTGACTGGACGCATATATGCGTCCAGCGCTCTTTCTGGCCACTAGAGGGCACGCGAGCGCCGCCGCCGGCGCGCGCGTGCCCGCCGGTGGCGCACGCGTGCCCGCTGCATTCCTCAGATACCGATGCGTGTGCCTGGTGGCCGCGATGTCCGCCAGGCACTCGCAATCGGCGGTTACAGGGACAAGGACATGGATCTCTGTGTGTAAACACAGAGATCCATGTCCTGTCAGGGGAGAGAGGAGACCGATCTGTGTCCCTTGTACATAGGGACACAGCATCGGTCAACTCCTCCAGTCACCCCCCTCCCCCCACAGTTAGAACACACCCAGGGAATGCATTTAACCCCTTCCATGCCCCCTAGTGTTAACCCCTTCACTGCCAGTCACATTTATACAGTAATCGGTGCATTTTTTTAGCATTGATCGCAGTATAAATGTGAATGGCGCCAAAAATGTGTCAAAAGTGTCCGATGTGTCCGCCATAACGTCGCAGTCCCAATAAAAATCGCAGATCGCCGCCATTACTAGTAAAAAAAATTAATAATAAAAATGTATGATAATTTTGTCCCCTATTTCGTAAGCGCTATAACTTTTGCGCAAACCAGTCGCTTATTGCTATTTTTTTTTTTTTACCAAAAATATGTAGAATAATACGTATCGGCCTAAACTGAGGAAAAAAAATATTATTTTTTTTCAGAATTGTCGCTCTTTTTTTGTTTATAGCGCAAAAAATAAAAACCGCAGAGATGATCAAATACCACCAAAAGAAAGGTCTATTTGTGAGGAAAAAAGGACGCCAATTTTGTTTGGGAGCCACGTCGCACAACCGCGCAATTGTCAGTTAAAGCGACGCAGTGTCAGAAGCTGAAATTTCACCTGGTCAGGAAGGGGTATAAGCAGGGCCGATCCTCCCTATAGGCTCACTATGCAAGCCGATAAGGGCCCCGCAAAGCTGCGAAGGGCCCCCCAAATTACTAGAGGCCCCGCCTGGTGAGAAGTCGTTTTCGCCCCCTCATCCCGCTTCTAAACTCGCTGTCATTTCCGACAGCAGAACACCCCCTCCCCTCGTTTCTCAACTTTCTTTAATGTGACATGTCACTGTCGTCAGCGCCCCCCGCTTCTCATTTTTAATGTGCCATGTCATTTTGCTTAGGGCCCCAGGGAGGTCAGGATCGGCACTGGGTATAAGTGCCCAGTAAGGAAGTGGTTAAAGAGGAAAAGTTTTGAATAAAAAGTTTATACGGTATGTAAACGTTGGGGGTTTAACTCAATGGTAAATGCGTTTTTTTAGCGAGTCCACAGCAGTCAGACGTTATGTTTGAGGGCATGGCAGCCCATTTTTATTGAAGGAAACAAAAAAAGAACAGTTCACATACAGGATTTCCCACGCAGGGGGTTCTTCTCCAGAAATGTTCACAGAACTCAAAAATACCAAGCCTCCTGGCTCCTAGGCTTACTTAGCCTTGCTGTACCTGCTAACCTGGCACACTCTTGGCCTCAACAGGTCCTCCAGCCCACTGTCTCCCAGACTTCCGGACTTCCTTCAGCCCCTCTTGGACTCGCTAGTCACCTCAGGTCCACCAGCCTCCCAGTCCTTCAGACACGAAGTCCCCCCACACCAGGGATGTATCCTCCAGGGCAGACAGACAGACAGACAGATCTCCACATACAGGTCTGTCCTGCAGCAACAGCCAGCTGCACACCTTCCACCTCTCTCTCTGTTCTGACCAGTCCCTGATTATATTGTCAGTGTTCAGCTGGGAACCCAACCTGCTGGCTGTCTGTAAGATCTGGACACAGGGTTGGAGACCCCATCCCGCCCAAGTCTCTGCAGGATCTCCAACTACACAGCCCCATTCAGAACTATCAAAACCTGGAGAAAACTGACAGAGCACTTTTCTCCATTTAAACGCTACGCTCTGTAGTTCTGCGGTCCGCAGACACGCAAACCCTGTGTCCATTTTACCTCCCATTTCATAGGGACCGGGACTCTGACTATTACAGGTATTACACTATTTTTACGCTTTTTTTACCTCTATATCTGAGCACCAGTTGCTGGATGCATTTATGTACCCTTTTGAATCTGAAGAAGTTGAGAGGCATTTTTGAGTTCATACAACACTGTATATACAGTACCTTTTGGTAAGAGCATTTACAACAGGGGTGTATTTAGACCCCGACTTATCTTCACGAGTGGTGGTTCTGGTGGAGGAGAATGACCATTTCAAGCTGTTGAGATCTATTTTGCTTTTCTTTGAACACGGACTCTTGTTTCTACTGTTTCTTACCTGTTAATGATCTTTACCATCTTCACTTTTTCAGATATATAGCTGGATTCAGGTAGGGAGGCGTATTGTTAGGCGGGCGTAGCGTATCGACGTTATTGACGCGCCAAACAAACTGCGCATGCGCCGGCCGTGGACGTATCCCAGTGCGCATGCTCAAAATCACATCGCAAATAGTCAATGCTTTCGACGTGAACGTAACCTACGCCCAGCCCCATTCTGAATCGGCTTACGCAAACGACATAAACAACGTGAAATTCGACGGCTGTTCCAACGTCCATACTTAACATTGGCTGCTCCATCTTTTTGGTGGTTTATCTTTACGCCTGAAAAATGCCTTATGTAAACGGCGTATCCTCCTGCGACGGGCGTGCTTACTTTCGCGAATAGGCGTATCTACCTTATTTACATATTCTAGGCAGAAATCCCCTAGCAGCCAGCGTAAATATGCAGCTAAGATACGATGGCGTAGGAGACTTACGCCGGTCGTATCTTGGCCAAATTTAAGTGTATCTGGTTTCCAGAATACGCTTAAAGATACGACGGTGCGGATTAGGACTTACGACGGCGTATCTACTGATACGCCGTCGTAAGTCTACCTGAATCCAGCTAATAGTGTTTATTTAATAGAAAATATATATATGTTTTTAGGTAGCGCTGCCTTGATATGTAATGTGTTGTTAATGCATTGTATGTTGTATTGCTATATACAGGATTGGACTCACTAGTGTCTTGAAATTTCCATAATTTTTTTTACCAATGATTTATATCAGTGCTTCTCAACCTTTTTTCAGTCAAAGCACCCTTTAATATTATAGAAAATCTCAAAGCACCCTTTAAAATGATGGACAGTGTCGGGGCACCCCATTCTAAGAAAAAAAACCTATTCCAATTGAAAGCAAATATAGGTCTACCAACAGGACCCTTTCAGATATCTGGAGACACCGAAAGTAACGGGACACGAGAAGCAGGTTGTGCATTCGTAAGATGCCTGATTTTACTGAGACGGCATAAAGTATTTATGGAATACAGATGAATAGAAAATAAGGGAGGGGGTATTTTTGGTTACAAAAATATGGAGCAAACAGATTTTGCTATCAATAGACAATTAGGTGGACACCTGGTTATTTAGTGTTGCCTGAGGGTTAAAACAGGATTCCATGCTTGGCCATAAACACGCATAATAGGGAGTGTGTTGTTATACAAACATTTCCACACACCATACAGATACATGAGATTATATTTTTAATACATTTTTGGGCATTTTGCCAAGACACCCCTGTAGAAACCTCATAGCACCCCAGGGTTCCTGGGCACCCAGTTTGACAAAGCTTATTTATACTATGCCAACCTCCTCCAGTATTGGCTCACAAGATATCCTGATTAAACTCTTGATGTTTTTTTTTTTTCTTTCATATACTGAATACTCTCTTTGAAACCTGAAATGTCATTTTCTGAGGTTCCCATGACAGCTCTAGCTTTGCAGCATTTTTCAAAAAGCCCTGCCCTCACCCTACCTCTAAATATTGCACACATCTCTAATTGTAATAATACTTTATACTGTACAAGTAAAATGCTATTTGATGCATGTGGCTTGACAAAAGTATAATTGTGCTACTTATTTTTTTCCAGCTTTAAAGGTGTGACTTTCAGCATTTAGGGACTAAACAAGGAAATAATTCAGATTTAAGTGTTTTGCTGTCAGATGAGAAATCATATGGCTTTATTGCTTCTGTGAAACAATTTCACACTTAGCCACTTCAAGATTAATATATTTCATAAAATAGCACAAGCCCATGTGTTATATTGATGTATGAACATTTCAGTGCATTCGTTATATGAACGTATTACACTGAACTTGAGTTACCATGCTGTTCTGACTAATTTTAAGGTGTGCTATGTTACTGCAAAAAAGATCATACTGTACATATAATTGTATTTGTATTATTTGTCTTAGAAGAATGTGAGGCTTTTATTACTGGATATAATAAAGTATAGTATTTTTTAGGATTCTAAAATATTTTTAAATTTAAACATGAATCAGCCTTAGACCACTGGCCACACCCGTAATTTTACCCTAAGCCTATATGAACTGATAAGGTCAACATTTCATATCTGTTTTACATGCTTGCCTCCACGCTATGGTAAAACGTCTCTTTGACTATATAATTGTTATCCATACTGCAGTATATCAGCTGAATCTAAATGCTGGCCCCTCGAACAATCACATCTTACCCTGGTTGACTTCACACACTGGAAAAAAATGTCATGTTGAGCTCTTGCAAATCAATGCAATCTTTTAAGATGTTTGAATGGAACAATATATATAGAAAAGAAGAGACTATATTTGGTCACCCACTCTCTTTCTTCCCACCAAGCTTTACCCAGTAGGATCTCACAGCCAAGATGGTGTCCATCTCACAGTGCCCATCTGCTGAGTCCCCAGGGAGTGGAGAACAACCCACGGCCAGCATGGACTTACAGGTATACCACCCCAGCACAACACGCTCTCACCTGTATGCATCCCTTTCACCTAGTCTCAGAAAAAGGGGATTATGAAAATGACTGGGACCTGAGGGCACACATTAGAGCAGGGGTCTCAAACTCAAATTATCTGGGGGCCACTGGAGGTATAAGCTGGGTGAGGCTGGGCCGCATCAAGTATTGGACCAAAATTTTAAAATGTACAACTGATGCAATCTTAATAATAGTTCTAAACATTAACGGTTGTAAAGAACAGAAGTTTCTCTTACTTCCTACTTCTTGTTGCCAGAGACCTGGCAGCGCTTCCTCCTACACAGCTCAGCAACATTTGGCTTGAGTGAGGAAGCAACTGACACCCTCAATATGGCTTGAAGATGCTTATCAGTAAGTTTGGCCCTGTACTTTGACTTATTAAAAATGTTTCTTTCAATACATTTTTTATATAAAAAAAACACACTAACATGCCAGACCTGCCCCATTACATGACCAGACTGTGCCCCATTACATGACCAGACTGTGCCCCATTACATGACCAGACTGTGCCCCATTACATGACCAGACTGTGCCCCATTACATGACCAGACTGTGTCCCATTACATGACCAGACCTGTCCCATTACATGCCAGACCTGCCCCATTACATGCCAGACCTGCCCCATTACATGACCAGACTGTGCCCCGTTACATGACCAGACTGTGCCCCATTACATGCCAGACCTGTCCCATTACATGCCAGACCTGTCCCATTACATGACCAGACCTGCCCCATTACATGCCAGACCTGCCCCATTACATGCCAGACCTGCCCCATTACATGCCAGACCTGCCCCATTACATCCAGACCTGCCCCATTACATGCCAGACTGTGCCCCATTACATCCAGACATGCCCCATTACATGACCAGACTGTGTCCCATTACATGCCAGACCTGCCCCATTACATGCCAGACCTGCCCCATTACATCCAGACCTGCCCCATTACATCCAGACCTGCCCCATTACATGCCAGACTGTGCCCCATTACATCCAGACATGCCCCATTACATGACCAGACTGTGCCCCATTACCTTCAGACTGTGCCCCATTACCTCCAGACTGTGCCCCATTACCTCCAGACTGTGCCCCATTACCTCCAGACTGTGCCCCATTACCTCCAGACTGTGCCCCATTACCTCCAGACTGTGCCCCATTACATCCAGACTGTGCCCTTACCTTACCAGAATCGCGGCTGTAGGATTTTTCAAAAGCCGCGCCTCCGACGCGTCTTCTGTTCCGTGATAGGCGGAACATTCAGCTTCCCATGAGGCACTGTGTTCAGTGTCCGCCTATCACGGAGGCCCTCTCGTCCTCGTCCTCGGACGAGAGGGCCTCCGTGATAGGCGGAACCTGAACACAGTGCCTCATGGGAAGCTGAATGTTCCGCCTATCACGGAACAGAAGACGCGTCGGAGGCGCGGCTTTTGAAAAATCCTACAGCCGCGATTCTGAAGTAATTTTTTCGCCCCATCCCAGGCTGCGGACCTGCCCGCCCCCAAGCGGCCGCTTGGTCTGCCTGGTGGTTGCGCCGGCCCTGGCTGCAGGGAAAGGGTACCGCGCTGCATGCGCTGCAAAGTAGGAGTATGACACTGTCCGGGGGAAGGGCTTGTCAGTGGGCCGCAAAATCTTGGTCTGCGGGCCGCAACTGGCCCGCGGGCCGGGAGTTTGAGACCCCTGCATTAGAGCATTAGCAACAAAGGCTGATTTTGCCCAGCTTATAGCCACTGTTCAAAATGATTTCAAACAAGAGCTCAAGAGGCTCTGTTTGTTTACATACACAGATCTTTTTTCTGGCTCTCTGTGAAACAATTACAGGCGGCCAGCGGACATTACAGCTCCAGCATCATGCCATGGGTGTGCACATGCTCCCTATCACCCTCAAATTGCCCGAAGGGACACCTATGGTGATTTGCGTGGCCGTGACAACCTGCTGCAGTATAATGACAGCGGCTGCTAAGCAAGCGGTTAAAAAAAAATTGGAGGATGCTGCCTCTCCTGTAATTGAAATTAATTGCATACACGGGGCCCTTATGCCTATTCTGCAAGATGTAAATAGGCTCAGAGATGTGATATGCAAACTCCATAAGAATTCCATAAAGAAAGTAATTTTGAAAGCAGTATGAGGAACATCGGAAGTGGACTTTGATGGAGCTAAATTATTTCTCTTTCTTAATCCATCCAGGCGAACCCTCATGATGAAACAGTCACTGCACCCTCTATTATATATAAGTCAACAACATGTTGATTATTGGTGGAGGTACCCCTTCCGCCTCATTGCAAGTAAAGATGGGAAAATTGGGACCCTGCAAAACAAAGATGCTTTGATTCAGTGCGGCTGGTGCTCCATTTTTTTGGGGGGGGCGCAAACAAAACCCCAGCCAACACACCCCCCCCCCCCGGCAACGTCACTCGCAGACAATAGGACCTGCAGACAGACAGACAGATACAGAGAGAGACACAGACAGATACAGAGAGAGAGACACAGACAGAGACAGAGACAGAGAGAGACACAGACAGAGACAGAGAGAGACACAGACAGAGACAGAGAGAGACACAGACAGAGACAGAGAGAGAGACAGACAGAGACAGAGAGAGACACGGACAGAGACAGAGACAGACACAGACAGAGACAGAGAGAGACAGAGAGAGAGAGAGAGAGACACAGAGAGAGACAGAGAGAGAGACAGAGAGAGAGACAGAGAGAGACACAGAGAGAGACACAGAGAGAGACATAGAGAGAGACACAGAGAGAGACACAGAGAGAGACACAGAGAGAGACACAGAGAGAGACACAGAGAGAGACACAGAGAGAGAGACACAGAGAGAGACACAGAGAGAGACACAGAGAGAGACACAGATAGATACAGAGAGAGACACAGATAGATACAGAGAGAGACACAGATAGATACAGAGAGAGACACAGATAGATACAGAGAGAGACACAGATAGATACAGAGAGAGACAGATACAGAGATAGACAGATAGATAGATAGATAGATAGATAGATAGATAGATAGATAGATAGATAGATAGATAGATACAGAGATAGATAGATAGATAGATAGATACAGAGATAGATAGATACAGAGATAGATAGATAGATAGATAGATAGATAGATAGATAGATAGATAGATAGATAGATAGATAGATAGATAGATAGATAGATAGATAGATAGATAGATAGATAGATAGATAGATAGATAGATAGATAGATAGATAGATAGATACAGAGATAGATAGATAGATAGATAGATAGATAGATAGATAGATAGATAGATAGATAGATAGATAGATAGATACATAGATAGATAGATAGATAGATAGATAGATAGATAGATAGATAGATAGATAGATAGATAGATAGATAGATAGATACAGAGATCGATAGATAGATAGATAGATAGATAGATAGATAGATAGATAGATAGATAGATAGATAGATAGATAGATAGATAGATAGATAGATAGATACAGAGATAGATAGATACGATAGATAGATAGATAGATAGATAGATAGATAGATAGATAGATAGATAGATAGATAGATAGATAGATAGATAGATAGATAGATAGATAGATAGATACAGAGATCGATAGATACAGATATAGATAGATAGATAGATAGATAGATAGATAGATACAGAGATAGATACAGAGATAGATAGATAGATAGATAGATAGATAGATAGATAGATAGATAGATAGATAGATAGATAGATAGATAGATAGATAGATACAGAGATAGATAGATAGATAGATAGATAGATATATAGATAGATCGATCGATAGATAGATAGATACAGAGATCGATAGATAGATAGATAGATACAGAGATCGATAGATAGATAGATAGATACAGAGATCGATAGATAGATAGATAGATAGATAGATAGATAGATAGATAGATAGATAGATATAGATAGATAGATAGATAGATAGATAGATAGATAGATAGA
The DNA here is from genome assembly GCA_029574335.1 of Rana kukunoris. Lineage (NCBI taxonomy): Eukaryota > Metazoa > Chordata > Amphibia > Anura > Ranidae > Rana > Rana kukunoris. The sequence continues at coordinate 156,564,582 of CM056050.1, read as the reverse complement.
TAGATAGATAGATAGATAGATCAGAGATCAGATAGATAGATAGATAGATACAGAGATAGATAGATAGATAGATAGATAGATAGATAGATAGATAGATAGATAGATAGATACAGAGATAGATAGATAGATAGATAGATAGATAGATAGATAGATAGATAGATAGATAGATAGATAGATAGATAGATAGATACAGAGATAGATAGATAGATAGATAGATAGATAGATAGATAGATAGATAGATAGATAGATAGATAGATAGATAGATAGATAGATAGATACAGAGATAGATAGATAGATAGATAGATAGATAGATAGATAGATAGATAGATAGATAGATAGATAGATAGATACAGAGATCGATAGATAGATAGATAGATAGATAGATAGATAGATAGATAGATAGATAGATAGATAGATAGATAGATACAGAGATAGATAGATAGATAGA
>CM056050.1:156511634-156554134 GCA_029574335.1 Rana kukunoris | reverse complement strand
AGATAGATAGATACAGTAGATAGATAGATAGATAGATACTAGATAGATAGATAGATAGATAGATAGATAGATAGATAGATAGATAGATACTAAGATAGATAGATACCCTAGATAGATAGACACAGAGATAGATAGATAGATAGATAGATAGATAGATAGATAGATAGATAGATAGATAGATAGATAGATAGATAGATAGATAGATAGATAGATAGATAGATAGATGGATACACATAGATAGATGGATACAGGAGATGTGAAGAGATGGATAGATAGATAGATAGATAGATAGATAGATAGATAGATAGATAGATAGATAGATAGATAGATAGATACACGGCTCTCTGTTCCCCTTCCTCCAGCCCGATCACAGTACAGGCTGAGCATATAGCACAAGGTGCTGCTGGATGGGGTGGACAGTGACACTGGAAAGGACAGACAATGAGACTCAGACAAATAAAGTGTTTTAAATAAGTTACTTACCTTAGATTCCTTTTGGAGCCAAAAACGAAAGTAACACTGCTCTGGGGAAAGCACTGCCTATTTCCTTCTGCAGAGAGGAAGCAGCAAGACCCAATTGGAGTGGAGAGAGTGGAGACACTGTATTGTGATTGGCTCGTGGCACAAAGCACATAGACACAGAGCTTAAAAAAAAACTGCAAATGAAGCGTCTTGCCTGCTTGCATTGGCATGATGCTTCAATGACGCTATAGCAGTGAACTGTGACCTGCGCCCACCCTGCACATAGTAGTGCTGTTAAAGGACCTTTTTTTTTTTTTCTTAAAGGGACAAAAAAATTTTTATTTTTTTTTTAATGGCTCTGGGGGGAGGGGGGCGGTGCCCCTGCGCCCCCTATGGACGGGCCGCCACTGCTTTGATTACATTTTTGTAGACTTTCGAGTTACCTAAGATTGACTTTCCTGTCTAGAGGGTCCAGGGGGCTCTGTCTCTCCCACAACATTCAGGGAGGTGGTGACAAATTATATCCAGACCCTGCTGGTGGAACCGTATGGCCCATCGAGATTCTGTGGTTGGTACTCTGTTTATGTCGGGTGCTTTTTGCACATTATCAGTGTCACGTCTACCCCAACGCAGGTGGTCAGACACTATAGCTGGCTACTGTGTTCTTCACCTATAGCAGCCCCCTTTCCCTTAAGGCAAGCAGGCCTACCGGTACTCGGTTGCCCCTAGGACTTATACCCAATGCTATAGTGCCTGGCCACCACACAAGGGCAGATGCAAACTGAGCAAAGCAAATGGTGGTTCTATGACAGTCAAGGTGAAAGGCAGGCTGAATTCAAGGAATAGTCCAAAATCCAGTCCAAAGTCATACACATGGAAACCCAATCTAGCAGAGCAGGGCTCAATATGTATATATTAGAAATTAATCATTTTTCTTGTACATTTTTATTAGGGATTTAATACAGTATAATTTATTTATATGCATGCATATTTCAACATTTCTCTATATCTATCTATTAGCTATATTTTATTTAAACATATAGGGGTAGATTCACGTACCTCGGCGCATCTTTATGCGGGCGTAACGTATCTTCCTTGCCCTACGCCGGCACAACGTTGAGAGGCAAGCATGGTATTCACAAAGCAAATGCTCTCAACGTTGCGCCAGCATAGCGTATAGTCGTCGGCGTAAGCCTACGTAAGTCAAAGTAGGTGAAAGTGGGCTGGAAGTGGGCGTGTAACATTTAAATGAAGCGTGACCCCATGCAAAGTATGGGCTGAGCTATAAACAAGTACTAAAAACGAACCTTGGACGCAACCCAGTGCGCATGCTCACAGTCACGTCAAAATAACTGCCTAAGATACGTCAAAACACTGCCTACGACGTAAGCGTAACCTACGCACAGCCCTATTCACGTACTACGCAAACGGCATAAAAATCAATGGCGTTCGTTCCCTGGTCCATACCTTTGCATGGGTTGCGCCTCCTATATGAGGAGTAACTTTACGCCGGACGTAACCCTGAGGCCACGTACACACGATCAGACCGGTCCAATGAAACTGGTCTGACGGACCGTTTTCATCGGACCAAAAATCCGATCAGACCAGAATGCGGTGACGTAGAACACAACGACGTGCTGAAAAAATGAAGTTCAATGCTTCTAAGCATGCGTCGACTTGATTCTGAGCATGCGCGGGTTTTTGGTCCGATGCTTTTGCGTACTAACCATTTGAACCTGTCCGACGGACAGGTGTCCGTCAGACAGATTTTAAAGCAGGTTTTAAAACTTTGGTCCGATGGACAATGGTCTGATGGGCCATACACACCATCGAACTGGTCCGATCGTGTGTACGCGGCCTTACGCAAATCGCTTAAAACATGCGCCGGGCGCAAGTACGTTCGTTAATCGGCGTATCTTACTCATTTGCATATTTAAAATGGGAACGCCAAATGCGTCCAGCGTAACTATGCGCCCACGATACGCCGGCGTAGGCAAGTCACGTCGGGCGGCTAAAGCCTATTTTTTCTACGTATCTAGCTTTGAGGAATCGGCGCATAGATACGACGGCGCACATTTGTACTTACAACGGCGTATCTTGAGATACGTCGGCGTAAGTCCTACGTGAATTTAGGCCATATTTTCATTAATATGTTTTTTTTTATAATCTAATATGTTTTTCACATGTTTCTGGTCCTTTTAGTCCCACAGCCGTGGTCGGGATCTGAGCATCTATTTAAGCTGTTGCTGATTACAATGTGTTAGGCCAGTAGAAGGAGCTGTGTGCTCCTAGCGCTTAGCCTAGTTTCCTGTGCTTCCCTCCATGCCTGGCAGCTTGGATCTTCTGCACTTCCTGTTTGGATTTAGCGTCCTGTTGAGCTTTCTAACACCATCTGGACGCAGGGATACACTGGACAGCAGGCACTCCTTGAGAAGGACATTTTTATTACAGATATGCCGACTGGAAAAAACGAATGGATCAAATTATAGCCAATGTGAAAACATGAAGAAAAGATCCAATCCCAAGGTATCCAACAGGTTAGAGTAAGGAGCAGGCACAAGAAGATCAGGAGTAGTATGCCAGCTGGGTTTAGGCAAATTGTGCAAAAACTAGGAGATTGAAAAGCTAGGGGGTACAGCAAAATGCAGGAACAAAAACTTACCACGACCAAAGTAAACCAGAAACATTTTGAGGTCAAGACTAACAAGTATGCCCAATTTAAACAGGATTACATAATAGCACATTCTAATGATTCTAAAACTACATGGAATTTGGTCATGTTCCTCCAATAGCAAACATAAATGGATTATTGTGGCAGGTATGCTTGAATTAGGGCAAAAGAAGAAATTGGGGATTTCGGGAAAAGCCAGAGAGGTTTGCAGGAGAGGGAGCCAGAGAAGCAGCAATAGGAAAATATCATCATCACCAGGAGAAATAGCAGCAATAGCAACAGGTTAACAGTCGGACCAATGGAAGACCAGAGAAATAACAGCTAGAAACAGAAGTCTCAATAGGAGTATGGTTTGTAATGTAAAAAGAGCCTAAGCCAAAATCACTTCACTGACAATAAAAACACCCAAAAACATAATTTTGGTGATTTGCTGCCTCTAATGCCTCGTACACACGATCAGTTTTCCCAATAAGAAAATTGTGAGGAGAGCTTTTGACCTGGAATCCCGTTTTTTACGACGAGAAACTTGCCCAAAAACCGCCGGACAAAAAAAGAGAATCAGTTGTCTTTTTTTCCGCTGTCAAAAGTAGTGGACTTTTGCCCGGCGTTTTTTGGCAGTTTTTCTTATGGGAAAACCTGTAATGAAGCATACACACAGCCAGGATTCCTGGCCAAAGCCCCATCGCAGTTTTACTGTTGGGAAAACCAGCCATGTTTAGGGGAAAGACTGAACCGAGTAGGTTCTTGGCTTTCCCCTCGGGATTTCTAACGGGAACTTTTCCCGTCTGAAATCCTGCATGTGTGTACGGGGCATAAGGGCAAACATTCACGGGTAAGAAAGTATGGGGCTTTAATGATTACATTAGAGTTGGAGTGAATTTTAGACTTATGCATTTATCGCTAATGATTGTCAAATATCACTTATTAGCAGTTCAATGTGGGCCATTATAAGGATGACTTCTAATTGGGTGGTAGGCGGCGTACACACGACCGAGGTTCTCGCTGGAAACCAGCGAGAACCTCGCTGGAAGCTGCATTCCAGCGAGGACCTCGGCCGTGTGTACGCTCTCGGCGAGCATCCCGTCGGGAATCCCGTCGAGCAGAAATAGAGAGCACGCTCTCTATTTGCTCGACGGCCCGCCTGGATGAATGGCTGGTTGCCATTCCCGACGGGCGGATCGCCGATTTCGACGGCCGGCAGAGAACCTCGACGGGCGGAACGATGTGTTCTGCCCGTCGAGGTTCTCTGCCGTGTGTACGCGGCCTTATAGTTTACTGCACACTTTTCCTCAGATGCCAGATAAACTGATTCATGCAAACACATTCACTCTCAGGCCGTGTACACACGGCAGAGAACCTCGACGGGCAGAACACATCGTTCCGCCCGTCGAGGTTCTCTGCCGGCCGTCGAAATCGGCGACCCGCCCGTCGGGAATGGCAACCAGCCATTCATCCAGGCGGGCCGTCGAGCAAAAAGAGAGCGTGCTCTCTTTTCGCTCGACGGGATTCCCGAAGGGCGGGGCGAGCGCTCCGTGTACACACGGCCGAGGTCCTCGCTGGAATGCAGCTTCCAGCGAGGTTCTCGCTGGTTTCCAGCGAGAACCTCGGTCATGTGTACGCCGCCTCATCCAGGCGGGCCGTCGAGCAAAAAGAGAGAGTGCCTTCTTTTCGCTCGACGGGATTCCCGACGGGCGGGGCGAGCGCTCCGTGTACACACGGCCGAGGTCCTCGCTGGAATGCAGCTTCCAGCGAGGTTCTCGCTGGTTTCCAGCGAGAACCTCGGTCGTGTGTACGCCGCCTCAGAGGTTCTTTTAGAAAAACAAGATAAAATGTTAGTAAAAGTGCTGCCACTAGTTGTTAGTTACATTCTGACTTCCAGTGAACCTAATTTGGTTACCAAGGGCAACATTATTGTTTTTCTTTTGCTTCCTTTAAAAAAAAAAAGAGTCTCATTTGTGTTTTTAATGGCTTTCACTGTAAGTAGAACATTCAACAAAGCAGTTCTTTACAGAACAAATGATAGACTTTACTAAAATAAAACCACTAAAATTAAACCATGAAGGGAAACACTATCTTCTAGCTATATTTCAGCTAGTAATTAAATAGAAACTAATTAATCTTCCAAACTCTCTATTAAATTCTGGACAAATACAAATAATTACATTCAAAGTCTATTAAATTCAATTTAAACAACAAAACTTTAGAATGATTATTACCAGTAAAACAGAATCGCAGAAAGAGCATGCCTTGTTTCACTTGGAGGATACATTTGTTACAATGTCATCTTTAGAGAGAATAGAAATGCAATCAGAATTTATGGAAGCTTTGCAGCTATCTCTTGAAATATGGTATGTACTAAAATATATATAATAGCTTTGGATGGATTAGATGTCTAATACATGATGGATTTTTACAGTTATTGCCTGCGGAATAAATGTTTTGATTTATGAGTAGAAATGTGTATGTTTTTTTAAGAATAAATCAGTATATAAAGTCCATACTGGCGATGTGTCACAATTTTCATCCTGTGTCTCCCTATAATTTCATCTATAGGTCTCTTGAATCAAAACCTAGTGAATTATATCTCAATAAAGATAGCAGGCAATTCTGTATCGAATATGTAGCATTATTTTTATTTCCTGACTTAAAGTGTTACTAAAGGAATATATATATATTTTTTTAAAACAAACATGTTATACTTACCTCCACTGTGCAGTTCGTTTTGCACAGAGTGGCCCCGATCCACGTCTTCTGGGGTCCCTCGGCGGTTGTCTCTGGTCCTCCCCGCAATTACTCACCACAGTCATGCGAGAGCTTGCATGGTGGTCAGTAATTGCAGGCGCGCTCCCGTGATACAGCGAGCGGCCATAGCCGCTCAATGTATCAGTCGTCCTTGCCCCTCAGGCACGCCGCGTCACTGGATGTGATTGACAGCAGCGCCAGGCAATGGCTGCGCTGCTCTCAATCAATCCGTTCTAGCCAATCAGCGGCCAGGCTGAGCGGCGAAGAGGATCTCGGGACCGCGCAGGATTTTCGAGGGGTCAGGTAAGTATAACGGGGGCTCGGGGGGGGCAGCAGCATCCAATGTTTTTTCACCTTAATGTATAGATTGCATTAAGGTGGAAAAAAAATCTTTACAACTCCTTTAACCCCATGGCTACAAACAAATGGGGTGTCTTCTCCCTAATTCCTGCATTGTAATCAATTTGAGACTAATCTAAGTGTTCCTTAACTATCCTACTCCTTAAACTATGAGGCATTCTCTGCTGCCATTAGTAATATTATACAGGTTTTATATAGCGCCAACAGTTTGCGCAGCGCTTTTCATCAGGGAAGACAGTACATTCACAATACAAATCAATACAGGAGGGATCAGAGGGCCCTGTGAGTTAAAGGATCACTAAAGGAAAAAAAATGTTTTGGTAAAATAACTGTTTACAGGGTATAGAGATATAATACTTAACTGATTCCTTTTAAAAATGAATAAAAACAGAAAAAAATCAATCATATAATGTGCCTGCAGTTAAGTTTTGTTTTAAAAAAATGGTTTCATGTTTCTGTGAAGTAAAGAGACACACAGAACAAAAACAAACAAATACAGGGCAATGTTTGTTTTTAAAATGAATCTAATTGGTTCTGAGGAGTTTTAGACACATAGGGCCAGATTCTCGAAGAAAATCACCGGCGTAGCGTAAGCCATTTATACTACTCCTCCGCATCGTACTAGAGAAAGTGCCGTATTCTCCATGCACTTGCTCCGTAGTTTGCGGGGGCGTAGAGTAAATCGCCCAGCGTAAGCCCGCGTAATTCAAATGGGGCGGCTTGTATTTAAATTAAGCGCGTCCCCGCGTCGAACGAACTGCGCATGCGCCGGCCGGGGAAAAAGCCCAGTGCGCATGCTCCAGCTCCCGTCGGAAAGCGCCGTTGAAACCGATGTCAAAACGACGTGATCGTCACTATGCAATGCCCTATTCGCGAACGAGTTAGTTAAACTACGTAAGCGACGGAAAAAGCCGACGCTGACCCGACGCCATACTTAACATGGTATCCGACGGCACCCGACGGCATCCGACAGGACTTCGTAAGGTTACTCCTCATAGAAGCAGGGGTAACCTTACGAGTTCGTAAACGACGTACGCAACGACGGGGCGGCGTAAAAGCGATCGGGAATCGGCGTAGTAGCCTCATTTGCATAGGCAAATAAGAAAACAACGTAAAGGCCACCTAGTGGCCGGAGTTGTCATTACAACTACGATCCGCAAGTGTAATGGTATTACACTTGTCGGATGTTCAAGCGTATCTATGCCAAAGTGATGCTAAGCATCACTCGCATAGATACGAGCCAAAAAAAACGGCGATACGACGGGGTATCTGAGATACTCCGTCGTAGCGCCGCTGAGAATCTGGCCCATAGTAATCACACCTCTTTGATCATGGACCACAGTGAAAAGCTAGCATAAGTTTTTTCATAAGGAGCCAGACCAGCAGGAAGTGTGGAGATCAGAGAAGTATTACAGCTACTTCAAAGCAAAAACCAACAATGAGGACATGAAACCAGGACTGCAGTAAGGTAATGGAAGCTATTTAGCTTAAAAAAATTCCTTTAGTGACCCTTTAAGTCAGGAATATAAACTTAAAGCATTCGTTACCCCAACACCTAATATTTCTGATATGTGCCTGCTGTACCATGTACTTTTATGAGAGGGTAATCTGTTATCTTTGTAATTCTTACTTTATGTAAAATCCCTGGTATTCCTACCAGTCCCCTTGCTTTCCTATTAAAAACTGACCGCACTAAGCAGGAGATCACACTGTAGTCAGTTCTCAAGCGCAGTATGCTGGGAACGCAGTGTACTCTCCTCCAATGATTGGGCTTGTCCTGGCACGCTTGTAGAGTAAAAAAAAAATTGCCTGTTGGTGGAGTCTCTTTATAATTAGGGGGTGAGGCATTTGTTTGTAGGTGTGGCATAGCTGGGAAAGGAAAATGGGAGTGCTTTAAGCGACATATTAGGTGTGGCTTAAAGGGGGCGTGACTCAAAGGGGGTGTGGAGGGAGAAAGAGGGAGGGAGAGAAAGAAAGGGATAGGGAGGGTGAGAGAGAGAGAAGGAAGGAAAGAAGGAGGATGGAGGGACAACAGGCTCAGATCCTACACCACAATAAAAATATGTGTATTCCAGAAAGTTTAACAACCAACAGATAAAGGTACTCCAAACACCTGGGGTTAGTGCTTCAATCATCCTGACACCTTGGCTGTTATGGTTTCAGGATGATTGAAGCGCATTTTTTCTATTATTACATGTAATATAAAACAAAATCATTCAACTCACCATAATGCTAAATCAGTGCCAGCTGTGTCATTCTGCCAACATAAATCTAAAGGAGCTGGTCGGGAACGGATTAAAGAAGCACTTGTGCCTTGGTTCAAATACCCATGAAATAAAATAAAGTTTAAGTTTGTCATGTTTTAACCACTTACAGACCTCCCCGGTCATTATATGTTGCTATTTTGAAGATGAATACCGTAGTTATGGTAGCAGCTGGCTACCATAACCCCAGTACCCTGTTCAAGAGCGGGCGGTCCACTTTCAGATAAAAGTGGTCTCTGCGGTGGATATGCCACCCCCTGCCACTCTCTGGTGCCTTCCGCCACTTACCAGAGCCATAGGCGGAGGCAATCGGATCCTGTCTCTGCCCGGGTATGGAGACGAGTGAGGGGAAGATGGCCCCCAACCGTCTCCATATCACTGCAGGGTGAAGTGACGTCAAAATGTCACTTCCGCCCAATGCTCTTAAAGGGACATTTTTTTTTTTTGACCCCAGATCTCATATTTCAGAGGACCTGTCATGCTTTTTTCTATTACACGGAATGTTTACTGGATGGACTATTGTCTTTATTCCACCTTACTTCTATGTAAAATAATAGGAACCACTTTAACTTTGAGGGAGAACTGGTGCTATAGTGTAGCAGTGCGAGGGCGGGATCGGGTAATATTTGTGTTCCTACAATGTCGGAAACTATGGTAAAGATCTTATTCCAATATAAGTGAAGAGACCTACACTTCCACAAGACAAGAAACAAATAGCTTATATCTCTGCATTGTCTCCAACAGTCAAAAGACTGAGTGGGGTAAAATCTAGAGAGCTTGAAGGGAGTTAGGTACCAGTGATGTGCAACTTATGGATATAATCCCCAGCGATTTGTGCACTGGAACCACTAGAAGTCTCTGAAAGAAGCATAGTTGAGATTGGCTGTGCTAAAAGTTTCCCTTTTTCTCATCTGAGAAGTTGGAAGGTATACTTTTGTTGGCAAGAAAACAATTATCCCCAGGGCTGGCCCAATGCATTGTACTGCCTGGGTCCAAGAATTAAATGCTGCCCCCCACCTCCCCAAAATAAAACAAAATCAGACCGAGACAGAAGTACAGTTAAATCACACTTGATTAATAAAAAAAATAAACAGAGGTAAACAGAGCAAGCGTAGTCAAAACATAGCCAGCAACAAGCAGGTCTTCAATAAGAACACAGGAGAAAGTCTCTTGTGATGTTAACACAGGTGAAGGCGAAGAGCAAATGAACTGGAAGGCTTTAAGTAGGCAGAGCTGATGAACAGGATCTTCAACAGGTGAATCACTGTGGAGAGATAGGAGCTGGCAATTAGCTGACAGCTGAGCGGCCAGCACAGAGAAGGAAGGGCTGAGCCCAGCCCTGACACCATCTCATCACAGACTCCCCTCACCACAGATCTACACCATCACACACTCCCCTCATCACAGACCATTCCATCACAGATCCCCCAATGGCCGACACCCCTCATCACAGACCATCTCATCACAGATCCCCCATCACAGACTCCCCTCATCACAGACTGTCCCATCACAGACCTCCCTCATCACAGACCCCATCACAGTCCTCCATCAATATTACAGACTGCCCCTTCTATAAGATCACAGCACTCCCCCTCCCCTACCTTAATTTACACAAGACGGGAAGCATGGCAGGACTTTTTACGTGAAAGGAAGGTGAATGATTGCTGGGACCGCCCCACTGTCTGGTAACCAATCACCCGCTTCTTAACTTGAAAAGTCCTGCCCTTTGTCCGGACCTGCCATGCTCCCCATCTTGTGTAAATAAGATAGGGGAGGGGAGGGGTAGTGCTGTGAGTTTATGGAAGGGACAGACCAGCCGAGACTGCTGCGCCAGGTAGAGAAAAGCTGTACATCTAACCTGATGTCGGCAGTGTGCACAAAACTGCAGGAAAAATTAATTTGGGCGTCAAAAGTGCCGCTTGGGTCCAATGGACCAAGCGGGACCGATGGTAGGGCCAGCCCTGATTATCCCCATGTCAGTTATATAATCTAAAAGGATGTTAGCAAATTGTAATGCAAATGTGTAACTGTTGCTGTTTGGAAGAAACGTTTACCTGCTTTCAGTGTACTTCCTGGGTCTTGTGTGCTGAGTGAGAGGAGTTGACTGTAGCAGTCACATGATAACTGCCCGTGTAGTCGCCAGACAGCCAAACGCTTTCTGCTGCAGAACCAACAATGTCCCAGACAGGTACATTAATCTATAACCTGCCCAAACCTTTGTCATGCATGTCTTGCGAATGAGGAAATTCTAAAGGATGTCTTCCCCAGATTGAGAATAGATAACATCACAGAGGTCAGTGATGGCTTGTTTTAAAGCATTGTTATTTCTGGGAACAGGTGTACTTCATGCATCACAGGAGTTTATATACTCTAGCTTTTAGAAAATGAAATCTCTTCAGACTGAAATAGAAATATAATGTAAGTAATATGAAACTGCAGAATGACGTATGGTATTGACATATGTATATTTTGTAAAGTTAACTCTAATGTCTACTAAAAGTAATTTTAAAAATGTACAGCCTAAATCTAAAAGAAAAAAGATGGATTCGTTATTTTCTTGCAGATGGTTTGGGATCTGATGACAGCTGGCACACAAAGTCCATTAATCTTTTAATCTGGCTGTATTCTGAAAGCATTATATAGTAGAACTGTAGTGCGTGATTACACAGACATCATTTGACCAACATCCTATTTAGTCGAAAGAAGGTGCAGAGTACTGTTTGCAATTTTTTGACTTTGACCTCATCTTGTATTAATGTAACATCATTATAAGTAACGGTTAACAGCAAATATGATTTTGATTGTATAGATATTGCTGAAGAAGTATGAATCTTTACTCTAAAGTCTGTTTTTATAGGATAGTGAGAACAATATGTAAAAGCAGGACCCCTGTGTGGACTGTGGAGGTTTTATAGCTCACTGTGTCATTTTCATATGGAATGCAGCTACATAACTGCTCGTGTGTACTTACTCTGCATATGCATTTCCAAATAACAATAATGGCAAATAAAGTTATGTATTCGATTCAGATAACTAGTTGGAATTGATTAAGTGGTGCATAGCTGTATGATTTTCCAAAATATATTTTGTTTATACTATAAAGACAACTTAGTACTGTCCGTGATACTTTTTTTACTTGCACTAACATACAATTTTTTAGGACAAGCTTTCGGGGTATGTCCCCTTCTTCAAGGTTCCAGAAGTATTGATTCACAAAAGTTTTAACAGAATGAAAAAAAAAAAACAATCTTTGGTGGATTTTGCATATGGACAAAATGGTGTGCAATTAATTTTGCTTACGTCATCAGACATATGGGCCCAGATTCACGTACATCTGCGCATTATTGGACCGGCGTAGCGCACCGCCTTTACGTTAGACTTGCGCAATTTTGCCGCGTAATCACCCTATTCTCGTAGCTTTTGCGCAGGAAATTGCGCATACGTAACGTTTTTCCAGAGGCGTAAGGAGGAGTAATACAAATTGGGAAGGACGTGGGCGTGTTACATTGAAATGAGCCGTGACCGCATGCAAATGAAGGGGCGGCCGGCTCACGCATGCGCGCTTGAACGAGACCATGTCAGCTCCGATGTGCGCATGCTCACAACTCGGGAGCGGCGCAATCAGTGAAATTGGAAATGGACTAGGGCAACGTTGTGAACTACGCAAACAGCATAAATAGACACACACAAACGCACTTCCTTTGCAAAAGTACATCCCTTTGTCCCTTCCCATTTAACAAAGTGCTTTTGTTCTTGTTGTTCGTTGCGGTGTGTTTTGTAGTTGTCAGATTAGTGTTCTGTGTCATCAATTGGTTGTTAGTAGATTTTTGAAAGTGGTTTTTGATAAGTGTTTGAGAGACTGTTTGTTTGATTGATATATTTCTTTTTGTTTCTTTTTCTGCTGTATTTTTGTTTTGTTTTTTGGGGACTGTTTCTTGCTGAGTCGTTTTCTCTCTGTGTGTGTTTTTTTTTGATTGGTTGTGCTTGTTTGTGTGCGTGAATTTTGTTGACTGGGACTTTTTTTTTTTGGAAGGATGAGCGAGAGAAAACGCAAGCTGAATTTTACAGTTGTGGAAAAACAGATTCTTGCCCGGGCCATTAGCGAGTATGGGCGTTACCTCCACGGCCCAGAGAGTGCCAACACCACCCCGGCCAGGAGGAGGGAGATATTGGATAGGATCACTGACCAGGTGAATTCTGCGGGGCAGGGGGAGACACGGACCAGGTCTGGGATTGACAAAAAAATCAATGACCTCCGGCGTCTGGTCAAAAAGAAGTTGGCCAGAATGCATGCCCATGCCAGGGGCACAGGAAGGGGCCCACCATGCCGTATTAGCCTCACAGCGGAGGAGCGTGCGGTGGCCCTGACCTTTCATCGGCATGAAGTTGAGGGCCTGCCCGGCTTTCACTCCAGTCCCCAGCCCGTGGTGCCAGGTAAGTTGTTTTCTTTTTTAATATCAGGTGTGTAGCATGTGTGGGGGAGGGGGTGAAAGGGAATATGTGGCAAGTGTGTGGATCCTCCAACCTGTGAATGTTTTGTGTCATCCACAGATGTGCAGGAGGGTGCAGGGCCATCTGGCCTGACCGCACCAACCCCAGGACAGCAGCCTAATGAGGCCCCCCCAACAAGGCCGGAGTCCGTGGAGGAGGTTCAACAGGAGCAGGACAATCATGAGGAGCAGGACAATCATGAGGAGGAGGACAATCATGAGGAGGAGGAGAATCATGAGGAGGAGGAGTCCATGTCAGGCACTGGACGTTTGGGTTTTGAGGACTCCTCCCCTCTGGCTGCCAGCAGGCAGGCCTCCCTAAGGGGGAGCCCCCCCCTCCTCCCCCAACATGGCTCCCCTCACAAGGGCCTCCCCTTCTCCCCGGCCACAAGCATCAGCTGGAGGCAGGATGTCATCCCAGACCACCAGGGGGTTGGCCGATCTCCTGCCCGCCACCCTGAGAAGGGACCAGTTCCTCCAGACCCGCCATCTGGGACAGGTCAGCCAGACATTGGTGCGGATGGAGGAGAGCCTGTCCTCCATCAAGGATACGCTGGGGAACTTGGACTCCCACTCCCGGGCTTTCACAACCTGCCTAAATGAACTGCAGACGACATCAGCAGGCGTTGGGCAGGATGTGAGGGCCCTTACCCTGGCTATCCAGGCCAACACGGCAACAGTTGGTGCTGCCCTGGACAGAATTGCCGTGGCCTTGGAGGGCAGGCCACCAGGTGGGCAGAGATCAGGGGCTGATCCTCCTTCCCCGGTTTTACCCCTTCCCCATGAGTCTCCCCTGAGAAGCCGGGGCCGTGGCCGGGGGCGCCCCAGGCGTGGCTCACGCAGAGGGCAGTAATTTGTTTTTCCCCCAATTTTTTTTTTTTTTCAATTTTTTTTTTTTTTTTTGCTGGAAATTTTTTGATTTTGCAGGTCATTTTTTTTTGGGGTTGTGAATGCTGTGTGAATGTGGGGGTGACATTCCTGCCGGAAAAGGGGTGTCACCCTCTATTTTGGTGGAGAAGGGTTCCCCAGGACCAGGGAGAAGTGATCCCCAGGTCCGTGTGAATGGTGTATGAATGTACAGTGACATAATTGGAGCCTTGGCGTGGCGTTGCTGCTCACAAGTCCTACATGGTGGACTGGTGCCAATCCAATTTGATGTGGATGTGGGGTGTGTGTGCTAGGGACCACAGTGTTGTGCATGCATGCATTCTCATTGTGCCATGATTAATGTGTATGTTTAACGTGCAAAGATGCCCAATGTGAGCTGTCTCCTGGCTGCTCTTCCCTCAGAAGACGGGTTAACCTCGGTTAGGGGGGGATTGTCTGGTTCAGGGGTCAGGTCATCACGTAGGTCAATCTGCAGGCCCTTTCTTTCTGCAAAGTTGTGCAGCATGCAACATGCACCGATGATCTGGCACACGAAGTTTGGGGAGTACAAGAGGGTACCCCCAGACTTATCCAGGCATCGGAAACGTGACTTTAGGATGCCAAAGGTGCGCTCCACCACTGCTCGTGTTTGAGCATGTGCTTGATTGTATCTTTCCTCTCCTGGAGTTTGGGGGTTCCGGATAGGAGTCATGAGATGGGGTCCCAGTGGATATGCAGAGTCACCTGTAAGGGAAAAGACAGGAGGATGTTAGTCATGCATGTGCCCCTTGTGATGTGCATCATGGGAGGGGATAGCCATGCCTGCCACCCATGTCACTCACCAACCAGCCAGGTGTCCCCATACACGTTCTGATCGAATTCCAGTCGGATGTGGCATTGATTGTATATGTAGCTGTCATGGCTGGACCCTGGGTGTTTGGCACGGACGTGCCATATGAGGCCTTGGGCATCGACTATCACCTGTACATTGATGGAATGCCAATGCTTCCGATTGCGGTACATGTGCTCTGTCTCCTGGGGGGGCTGGAGTGCCACATGTGTGCAATCAATGGCCCCCACAGTGCGTGGGAATCTGGCAATTCTGTAGAAATCTGTCATTGCCTTCAGCCGCAGGTCCTCAGTGGTGGGTTTGATGATTTGGTTAGCCATGCGTCTGAGTATTGCAGGGACAACCTGGTGCACACATCTGCTCATGGAGGACTGTGACATCCCAGCCACCACTCCACTTGTACGCTGAAAAGAGCCACTGGCAAGGAAATGGAGTGTTGTCAGGACCTTGACCAGTGGCTGCACTGCATGTGAGCGGTGTGTTGGGCTGGTGATGTCATCCTGCAGGGTTGTGGTTAATTCCAGGATGGCATGAGTGGTGAATCTGAAGATGCGATACACCTCAGAATCACTCATGCCAAACAGGTCTATGCGGGTACGGTATATCCTCTCCCGTGCCATCCTCCGTGCCATCCTCCGTGCCCTCCTCCTTCTTTGTTCATCTAAAGTCAGTAGTATAGCTATGCGCGACGATGCCCCTGGCATGTTGGCATACAGATTGTTGAGCAACACGTGTGACTGCTGAGCTGCTCACTAACAGTGTTGCTTTATCTAACAAGTAGACTTTTTTTCTTTTTTTAGACCAGCTTTTATCAGCTCTAATTTTAGACAGGACATTTTGCTGTTGCGCACACTGCGTCGCCTGCGCTGCCCCAACGTTGTTTTGTGGATCCCCGTAAGTCCCTCATTAGCATATTTGACTAGCAAATCAATGGTGTGTCTATCGCACTTTTGCACGGACGGATGCGCCAGTCTAACGAAATTACGCGTGACAAAAAAAAGTTGATTTTTTCCGTATCTCGTTCTGGGGATGCCGCGCAACGAAACGCACGCGCACATTTAGACTTACGCACGCGCATCTCCTGTTGCTCAGGCGTAATCGCTCTGTGAATCTGGGCCATGAACTTTAATGTTCATCAATTTATTGGCACAGTTTTCTTCTTTTTGCCTCATAAAATTTAAATTGATAATATAAAATATATTCAAATTTGCAATAGCTCACTAACTTGTAAAATATTTTTTCAATACAAAAATAGAAAAGAATAACAATCACTGGAAATCATTCAAGATTCCAATAGCAAAACATCATAGGATTTGTATGTTCTTATTAACAGAAGTAAATCATCATAAATGCAACTCACTGGACCAAATTCAGATACACTTAATATTGCGCTACGTAATCGAAATACTCTACGCTGCCGTATTTTACCAGGCTCTACATCGAATTCTGGTAGATTTTTGCCCGTACGCTACGGCGGCGTAGTCCATTTCTCGTCGCGTAATCGAAATACGCGATTAGGGGGCGTGAAGCATTTAAATTAAGCACATCCCCGCGGCGATCGAACTGCGCATGCTCCGTTCAGAAATTTCCTGCCGTGCATTGCGCGAAATCACGTCGTTACGTCATTCGTTGTTTGAGTATCGTCGTTTACGAACATTCCTATTCCCGGACGACTTACCTAAAAAATAATAAAAGACGTCGGAAAACGTAGAAATTCGACGCGGGAACGACGGCCATACTTAACATGGGCTGTCTAATATTAGAGCAGCAAAAAGCTGGTATAGTGTTACGCAAAAAAAAGATGACTAAAGATGCCGTAAGAGATTGCGATTGAAGATCGTAATTTCGGGGATCGCCGGCAAAAGCTCATTAGCATACCCCGACGCGGAAAACGATGGGAAGTCCACCCAGTGGCCGCAATTTTATTGCAGCGTAGATCCGAAGGCGTACGAACACGTAATCCAGTCGAATTGAAGCCCGCAGCCGTCTATTCATGGTTTGAGGTTTCCGACTAGCTAAAAAACGCGCGTAATTTGAAATTACTCCAGTCTAACACCAGTTAGACAGGAGTAAGGGCTCTGTGAATCTGGCCCACTATTGTTATTTATATCTATATTTTCACCTAAAGAATACAGTAATTCATATCTGGCTGATTCATTAGGGCATATCCTAAATATTAAATACAATAGTAGTAACAAGTCCTGGCCCTTCTCCAATACAAGTGCTTATGGTGACAGTGAAAATGACGGAGATCTACAATACACCTCAAATTTATCATCAAAATGTTGACAATTAAGGCTGAAGCTGCTACCATTCAACCTGCTAAATAGCTGGTATCAAATACAGTACATATACAAAAAACAAATCCAACAAAGCAGTGCTACATAGAAGTTGTCATTTATCAACTTCAAAATATTCTTATCAGAAATAAAGAGCATGTGCAAATAGCAGTGATTCTGAAAATTAGGTGATTAACCCAAAAGTCAATATCTAGTGAAAATACAGTCCGGTTATAGATCTCATTTAGCACATTCTCCACGGCGACCTACCACCAACACCTCCACTCGTGAGACTGCGGGGGGATAGACCACTCTTATTGTAAAAACTCCTACCAGATGTAGTTGGAAAATAAGCATCAATCAGCAATCGTGGATGTCACCTTTGAATGGATATATCCTCACACTCACTCTGCAGCAGAGGGGTTGGATCTCATACTAATGCACTTGTACCGAGGCAAAATAAATAATATCCATAGCGTAATTCCATTAAAAATTATTTTATCCAAACAAACAGAGCCACCCTTTTAAGAAATGCACTTACTATATTTAAAATCACAGAAAGCAATTTATCATATTGACATCCGTACACATCCAGACGGGATAAGCAACCAGGCGGTGTCTCCTACCTCGCACGGTACTGCTGTACTGTTCACTTGCAATCGTGAGGGCTTGTCCTAGTCTGCGTACTGACGTCATTATTGGCAGTCGCTAGGCCCAACACTGCCGCATTTCGTCATTACTGACATCATCTGAGGGTGTGGCCTAACGACGCGACATGCCAAACTTATATACTAAACTGATCACAGCGGTTAACCCAATGTGAGCCATGGTAATGGACACCGCCTGGATGGCCTCCCATCAGCTCACACTACGTACTTGTCAGTATATACCAGATACCGGACTTATCTGATCGATGCATAATGTAAACACACATGCACAAACCAGCAGGATTTTTTTTTATCTTAATAGCTTCCTTTACCTTAATGCAGTGCTGTTTTCATGTCCTCATTGTTCGTTTTTGCTCTCAAGTTGTTGTAATTCTTCTCTGATCTCCACACTTCCTGGTTGTCTGTTTCATGATAACCACAGTGCTGGGAGCTTTCTCTCTGTGGTCACTAATCAAGGAGGTGTGATTACTGTGTGCCTAAAACCCCACACCACCTCCCCCCTTCGAATCAGTTTTGTTTTCCAAACCATCACTGCCCTGTATGGCTCTGTATGCTCTGTACAGCAGAGAGGCAGGAAACAACATGCAAAAACTAAACTAGAAACTACAGGTACATTATATGATTGATTTGTATCTATTTTTAAAAGGAATCAGTTAACTATTGTGTATAATGACCATGTAAACAGTCATTTCAGCATAAAAATTGTTTTATTTACAACTTCTTTAACTATAGTTATAATGTCTATATTTGTACATAATACCTAATTCGGTTTTCTTTTATAGACAAGAATATAAAATGTAATAATATAAAACATGAATTATAAAGATGTTTACACATCAATTGATATAGTTGGCACGGTTTAATTAATTTGACATACACATAAATAAATGTCATCAACAATGTATAGAAAAAAGTACAAATATGTATAAAATATATTAAAAATGACTATATAAAAATTACTAAATAAAAATAAATCACTTACACCCTCTTAGTTAAAATGAATGAATTAATCTAATATAGATGAACTTTAAAGCATCATAGGAAAACTGGGAGACTGAATGTACCTCATATCAACATGAATCTTCTAATTTCAATATATTAAAAAGTTTAAAGTTAAAAATAGACTTCCCATATTAATTATTCTGCAGCCCTCTTCAATTAATAATCACTAATGAAGCAATTGACATCTAATGTTCATTCCCCTTGGTGTTGATGTATCCATAAGACATATCCACGAGTCTCTTTTTTTTATATTTCATGCACTAAATTGGATCCTTTCCAATTAGGGTATATACAATCAACCCACCAAAATTTAAGGCCAGAGGGGTCCTGACTATGGTGGTTTTTAAAGTGCAGGGATACACTATGCTACTTGAACCTAATTTCAATTTTGTGTATGTGTTCAGCAATCCGTATGTTAAATTTTCTTTTTGTTCAACCCACATACATTAAATTACAAGGACACTGTAATACATACACTACACGTGTGGTGTTACATGTAATGAATTCTGAGATGCTAAAAGTATTATTTTTACCAGTGGAAATAAATTGGGTGAGACCTCTAATCGGATTATTCAGTTGGGAACATACACTGTATTTCCTACATGAGTAAAATCCATTGCACTGCCAGAACATACTTCTTCTAGCCGGGGGGGGTCAAGCACTTTTTTTAATGACACTGTCTCCAAAATTAGGGGCTTTCTGATAAATGAATGACGGATTTATTGGCAATGAACTATATAAGACCTTATGTAAACAGAGTACAGAGTACATGCCAGTGACGTTTAAAAATCTTTTCAATCTCCTTATATTGGGTATGGAAATTGGAAATAAAATCCCATTCTTGTCTGGGATTTGGCTGTCAATCTTTATCTTTCAGACATAAATCCCATGGGGTTTCCACCAGTTCCCTCACAATATTATCCAATTGTCGTTCTTTATAACCCTTGTACAAATCTGTCTCTAATAACCTTCGATAGCCTTCGATATCCTAAATATTCATGTTCAATTTAAATGTATTTAACATTCCTACAATGCAGTCTGGGGGTGTGTACTTTCCACCTCCGCTACGTTGCTCTTTTGCTGCTGCATCATCTGTCAGGGGCTTCCCACTGTTCCGTGTCACTCTGTAACTATGGCACATGTGTGGATATCGGGCGCATGCACAGTGGTTAGCGGCCAGGTCGTTTGACATCATATCCAGTGGTGCCGCTCTGACGTCACGACTGGGACAGGTATACAAAGGGATTCTGTTTTCAGCGTCTCATACAGCCACAATTGACCATGCTGGGTGGTAGAGAAGCAGTGGAGCTCTGCAGTGGATGTTCCTCTACATGGTATGTTTTACCCAAGTGGTTGGCCTGTGAGATTTGCTCTGTTCCAGGGCATTGTAAATGATATTTAGCAATGTTCTTTCTCTATCTATGCCTAACTAGGTGAGTGTTATAAAATTCTCTACAATATAAGAAATTGTATGCTAGGTTTAATAAAACCTCTTAAAATCCCAGTCACAAAACAGCACCCAAACAAAATGTACCTATTCTTATCCTATGTTGGTCTTTATACTAACAACAAAACTTATACAGCTGGACTGTATATAGGTAAGATATTACTTGCTTATACTCATTGATAATTCCCTCCTTTTTACACTTTCAAAACATACCCCCTGTACTCTTTAATAATTATTCATCCCTTATGAACAGATCAGTATCATTTCTGGTAATACATCCCTGTATTCTCTGCTGAATCCTGGATATCTGCCCTCTGTTGTGCTACTATGATTGAAAAGATGTAATTTTTTTTCTTTTCTTTCCTTGTTGACAACCAAGAGTATCAATTACACACATATAGGTGGTTACACACCTGTTTATGAAGTGCAATCTCCATTATGGGTTAACATTGGCTGTTCACATATCTGTCTATTTAGGTACTTGTACAGTATACTAATGTTATACGTGTCCCTATAGCTATGGTATGCTCTCTCTACACCTGGGCTGTGTTCCTTGGGTTTATTATACTTGGGGTGAGGGTTAGCTAGCATGTTGTACTGTATTATACAATTATATAAATATATGTTTTTAGATAATAATGTCTGTGAATTGAGTTACAGCACACCGCCTTTTTTTCAACGTCACATCTGATGTAACAATGCTAATGGATGTAGTTCCATGGTTGTTTTGATGAACAGATAGCCCAATGTTATTGGTATTATAGGTGGTGTGATATATGTTTTAAGGCAATACTGTATTATGAATAGAAAACTTTTTTAGCATTGTCAATTTGTATATTTTGTAATAAAGTTTAGCAAACTGAACTTTTTTCAGTCCCTATTTTTCTCTATTATCAGTCCTTATTATTCCTAGTGTCAGGTGGATCACACCAGTTTAGTCCTTTCTCTAAAAATCAAGAACCTCTTCCTTTGTTACTCTACTTCTTGTATATCCATAACCTGCTCCCAATAACTGTACTTCACCTCTATTTAATCCACTAAAGGCTCCCTTTACCACTCCATGCCTTTATCAGCACTTCAGAAACCTTCCTCTGCTACTTCTACCTTGTCTGCCCCACTTCCCAGCACTGTCACTTCTCTGAACCAGCAGCATAATATGCTCTAAGCCCTGCAACCACATGCAGATTGCAGTGTTCATACTTAGAAAAAGATTAAAGACTTTTCCAAACCACATAATTCTGCCACTATCTACTCCTGTCATAACCATAGTTCAGCCAAATCCTGTGCCAGTCCAGCCTGATCTGATGCCTTCTATTTCAGTCCAGTCTAACCCGATGCCTGCTACTCCAGTCCAATCTTACCCGATGCCTGCCCCTCCAGTCCAGCCTGATCAGGTGCCTGCCTCCAATGGTCCTGTGCCTGATGCCCAGTCTGCCTGCAATGTTCCTGTACCCGCTGCCCAGCCTGCCTTCAATGGCCCTGGCGCCCACTACTCAACCAGTCTCTGGTATTAGGGTTAAGATCTCACCAGCTGTTGGGTCTAATATCACTGTGTCTCCAAGTTTGTTGCATGCCTGACATGAGTTACCTATTTGGTCCAAGATTCCTACTGCTGCCTTTATTGAGTTCTTTTTGCAGCCATTTGTTTCTGTTGTACCAAAGCTTTGTGGTCCAGTCACCTATTCAGAAATTGATAATTGCACCACTATTACAGCCCCAGTAGTAGATGTCTTCTTGGGAAGGGCAGAGTTCCATTTGAACTATGTCCTGGCCTAGGTGTAATCTTTGCAACTCCTGGTGCATTATGGGACTCATGTTAGGTAACCAGTGCCTTGGAAAGACCTGGGTGGCTGTTAAAGCAGTTTCTAGCAACTAGTCTAGTAACTCAGATGTGGAATTTTCAGGTGCAATGGAATGAACAGGCAGACAGAACACTGGCATTGTTTTGCCTGTGTGGGTTAAGAACTCCAGTGTTAAGCCTTCAGATGGCTCATGGGATCCCAGTGTTGGGATATGTGCTCATGTACTGCAAATTCCAAGTGTTGCGCCTGTTAAAGGATCTGGTCTTCGAGGCTCCCAGACAGTTTCTAGACCCCAGAAGTGGGACACCTAGACAGTTTCCAGGCCCCGGCGGCAAGGCACCAAACCAGTTTCCAGATCCCAGAAGCAGGTCATCTAGCCAGTTGTCAGACCCTGGTGGCGGGGTATTTTGTGGGTTGGAGAATCTTAATTTAAGGAAATTGGGAAAGTCTCCAGATACTCATGATGGGAGATTTTCTTGTTTTTGGACTTATCCTGCACAAGAGTCAGTCACAGTGACTATTCTGTTTAGGGCACATGGAGAATCCGGAGGCTTAACCCTAAGGGGGAAGATCTTAAATCCCACTTGTTGCTGGGTAGGTATATATCTCCTCCCTTTATTTTCATCAGTGCTTCAGTGTTTTGTCTGTTGGCCATATACCTGCTTGCTGATTATCTTGCATCCTGTACCTATCATCCAGTACTCTTTATCCTGTTACTCTATCTTTTTTTCCCTTGTTCCCAGTCCTGGTCATGCCCTGTTTACAGCAGCTTTCCCTCTTCCCTTGTTCCCAGTCCTGGTCATGCCCTGTTTTCCTTCATTTCTTTTTTTTTTCAAATATAAATTTTATTGAAAGAACACACGTGGAGAAGTTCCAAACATATAACAGATAAATACATGTCATCGAAAAGTAAGATAAAGTAAAATAAACGAGTACAGAAGGATTAAAGGACATATCAACCCTCCCCAGAACATGACATTTTATAGAGGCATACACGTAAAGAGATCAAACGACCCACCCCTAACAATTCAAATCCGATGGGGGTAACGTCAACGAGTGGGAACCTCCCCGTGTTCAATTACTATATTAAGGAAAAATTAAAGTAATAGCAGGTGTAGAAGGAGGAAAGCGTAAGAAAGAAGGGGGGGGGAAGGTGGGCAAGAGGGGAGGAAGGGGGAAATGTAGGCAAGGCGAGGACGGTGAGTGGCCATGGCACCCCTAGTCAGGGGGGCGTTAGGACACCAGTAAGGAGACTCCCTCATCTGAGAAAATAAAAATATTCCAGATGCTCCAGACCTCCGTAAAGGTCTCCTGTTTGTGCTGTGCAGTAAGGATCAGGTCTTCCATCTTACGTGTTTCCTCTACCTTCCGCAGCCAGCAACCAACACTCGGTGGGCACTGTTGCTTCCAGTAGAGGGGAATGCACGCCTTGGCTGCATTCAAGAGGTGACACACCAACGATTTTTTGTAGGATTTAATTGGCAACGTCGACAGGTGCAGGAGGAAAAAGGAAGCGTCATCTGGGATCTCGTACTCCGTGAACTTTTGTGTGATACGGCGGACCTCCGACCAGAAGTTCGTCAGTTTGGGGCAGGACCAGAAAATATGTAGTAAAGAGCCCGCGTCCACTCCGCACCGCCAACAGCGGTCCGTGGCAGACGGGAAGCACACGTGTAATCTGGTGGGTGTGAGGTACCATCTAGCAAACAGTTTAAAGTTAGTTTCTTGAATTCTAGTGCAAGAGGAGGATTTTATTGCTAAGGAGATTATACGTTGTTTCTGTGCCTCTGAAAAAGTCCGGTTCAGGTCCGTCTCCCATCTCGCTAAGCATCTCAAGTCAGGTTGCATAGGGGGGGAATTTAAAAGAGTACATTTGTGAAAAAGTCTTCGTCGCGGGCCCGGTATCCGAGCAGCACTCCTCAAAGGCCGTCAGGGGTCGTGAGAACTTCTGCGGGTCGGGGATAGAGTGGAGGAAGTGGTGCAACCGCACCGCATTCCAGAAGGGGAGGCTGAAGACTCCCACGGGGTCTGTCAATTCGGCTATTGACGGCCAACGGCCCATCGTCACAAACTAAGATGCCTGCTCTCGTCCTGTCACTCTCAGACCCGGGTAGTCCGTCGGGCTAAGGCCTGGTGAGAAGTCTGGGTGTCCAAGGACCGGGAAAAGCGGGGAAGTCCTGGACGATAGAAGTGTCTTCAAGGTCACTTGGAAGCTACACCTTAACGTGGTCCCTATCAATGGATGGGATTTCAAACGTGGTGGGAGAGCGTTAAAGCACCACAGTGCGCTTTTCAAAGGGATCGTGGTCTGAGATTGTTCAATTTGAATCCACAATTTGTTTATATCATTGCGTCTCCAGTCTATTATTCTACTCAAATGGGCGGCCTGGTAGTATCGTTTGATGTCGGGCACGGCTAGGCCTCCGTTCTGTTTGGGTAGGGACATTTGGGTTCTGCTCAATCTCGGTTTCTTCTGTGCCCATATTAACCGCGTAAATACCCCCTGAACTTGTTTAAGGTAGGGAGTAGGTACCTGGATGGGGAGGGCCTGGATCAAATACAGGAATTTGGGGAGGATACACATCTTTATGAGGTTGCATCTGCCAAACCAGGAGTGTAGTCCTGTATGCCATCTGTCGAGCAGAGAGCGAGTCGTTGCCAGCAACGGAGGGAAGTTAAGAGCAAAGACGCATGACAGGTCTGCCGGAATCAATGTTCCTAAATATTTAAGGGCTGTATTTGTCCATCGGAAGGGGAAACTTGCCTGAATGGTAAGAATGCGCTGGGGGGGGATAGCCACGCCCATAGCCTCTGATTTGGAGACATTTATTTTAAGGTTCGAGACGGTGCCATATACATGAAATTCCTTCAGTAGGTTTGGCAGGGAGACCGTTGGGTTCGTCAAGGAGAAAAGGAGATCATCTGCATAAGCAGAGACCTTACAGTGCAGGTCCCCCGTCTTGAGACCTTGTATGTCGGGATTCAGCCTAATTCTACAGAGAAAGGGCTCCAAGGAGAGGGCAAAGAGAAGGGGGGAGAGCGGGCAACCCTGTCTCGTGCCATTTGTTATTGGGAACGGGTCCGATAGGAGTCCAGAACATACTTCTTCTAGCCGGGGGGGGTCAAGCACTTTTTTTAATGACACTGTCTCCAAAATTAGGGGCTTTCTGATAAATGAATGACGGATTTATTGGCAATGAACTATATAAGACCTTATGTAAACAGAGTACAGAGTACATGCCAGTGACGTTTAAAAATCTTTTCAATCTCCTTATATTGGGTATGGAAATTGGAAATAAAATCCCATTCTTGTCTGGGATTTGGCTGTCAATCTTTATCTTTCAGACATAAATCCCATGGGGTTTCCACCAGTTCCCTCACAATATTATCCAATTGTCGTTCTTTATAACCCTTGTACAAATCTGTCTCTAATAACCTTCGATAGCCTTCGATATCCTAAATATTCATGTTCAATTTAAATGTATTTAACATTAAATCCCACTTGTTGCTGGGTAGGTATATATCTCCTCCCTTTATTTTCATCAGTGCTTCAGTGTTTTGTCTGTTGGCCATATACCTGCTTGCTGATTATCTTGCATCCTGTACCTATCATCCAGTACTCTTTATCCTGTTACTCTATCTTTTTTTCCCTTGTTCCCAGTCCTGGTCATGCCCTGTTTACAGCAGCTTTCCCTCTTCCCTTGTTCCCAGTCCTGGTCATGCCCTGTTTTCCTTCATTTCTTTTTTTTTTCAAATATAAATTTTATTGAAAGAACACACGTGGAGAAGTTCCAAACATATAACAGATAAATACATGTCATCGAAAAGTAAGATAAAGTAAAATAAACGAGTACAGAAGGATTAAAGGACATATCAACCCTCCCCAGAACATGACATTTTATAGAGGCATACACGTAAAGAGATCAAACGACCCACCCCTAACAATTCAAATCCGATGGGGGTAACGTCAACGAGTGGGAACCTCCCCGTGTTCAATTACTATATTAAGGAAAAATTAAAGTAATAGCAGGTGTAGAAGGAGGAAAGCGTAAGAAAGAAGGGGGGGGGAAGGTGGGCAAGAGGGGAGGAAGGGGGAAATGTAGGCAAGGCGAGGACGGTGAGTGGCCATGGCACCCCTAGTCAGGGGGGCGTTAGGACACCAGTAAGGAGACTCCCTCATCTGAGAAAATAAAAATATTCCAGATGCTCCAGACCTCCGTAAAGGTCTCCTGTTTGTGCTGTGCAGTAAGGATCAGGTCTTCCATCTTACGTGTTTCCTCTACCTTCCGCAGCCAGCAACCAACACTCGGTGGGCACTGTTGCTTCCAGTAGAGGGGAATGCACGCCTTGGCTGCATTCAAGAGGTGACACACCAACGATTTTTTGTAGGATTTAATTGGCAACGTCGACAGGTGCAGGAGGAAAAAGGAAGCGTCATCTGGGATCTCGTACTCCGTGAACTTTTGTGTGATACGGCGGACCTCCGACCAGAAGTTCGTCAGTTTGGGGCAGGACCAGAAAATATGTAGTAAAGAGCCCGCGTCCACTCCGCACCGCCAACAGCGGTCCGTGGCAGACGGGAAGCACACGTGTAATCTGGTGGGTGTGAGGTACCATCTAGCAAACAGTTTAAAGTTAGTTTCTTGAATTCTAGTGCAAGAGGAGGATTTTATTGCTAAGGAGATTATACGTTGTTTCTGTGCCTCTGAAAAAGTCCGGTTCAGGTCCGTCTCCCATCTCGCTAAGCATCTCAAGTCAGGTTGCATAGGGGGGGAATTTAAAAGAGTACATTTGTGAAAAAGTCTTCGTCGCGGGCCCGGTATCCGAGCAGCACTCCTCAAAGGCCGTCAGGGGTCGTGAGAACTTCTGCGGGTCGGGGATAGAGTGGAGGAAGTGGTGCAACCGCACCGCATTCCAGAAGGGGAGGCTGAAGACTCCCACGGGGTCTGTCAATTCGGCTATTGACGGCCAACGGCCCATCGTCACAAACTAAGATGCCTGCTCTCGTCCTGTCACTCTCAGACCCGGGTAGTCCGTCGGGCTAAGGCCTGGTGAGAAGTCTGGGTGTCCAAGGACCGGGAAAAGCGGGGAAGTCCTGGACGATAGAAGTGTCTTCAAGGTCACTTGGAAGCTACACCTTAACGTGGTCCCTATCAATGGATGGGATTTCAAACGTGGTGGGAGAGCGTTAAAGCACCACAGTGCGCTTTTCAAAGGGATCGTGGTCTGAGATTGTTCAATTTGAATCCACAATTTGTTTATATCATTGCGTCTCCAGTCTATTATTCTACTCAAATGGGCGGCCTGGTAGTATCGTTTGATGTCGGGCACGGCTAGGCCTCCGTTCTGTTTGGGTAGGGACATTTGGGTTCTGCTCAATCTCGGTTTCTTCTGTGCCCATATTAACCGCGTAAATACCCCCTGAACTTGTTTAAGGTAGGGAGTAGGTACCTGGATGGGGAGGGCCTGGATCAAATACAGGAATTTGGGGAGGATACACATCTTTATGAGGTTGCATCTGCCAAACCAGGAGTGTAGTCCTGTATGCCATCTGTCGAGCAGAGAGCGAGTCGTTGCCAGCAACGGAGGGAAGTTAAGAGCAAAGACGCATGACAGGTCTGCCGGAATCAATGTTCCTAAATATTTAAGGGCTGTATTTGTCCATCGGAAGGGGAAACTTGCCTGAATGGTAAGAATGCGCTGGGGGGGGATAGCCACGCCCATAGCCTCTGATTTGGAGACATTTATTTTAAGGTTCGAGACGGTGCCATATACATGAAATTCCTTCAGTAGGTTTGGCAGGGAGACCGTTGGGTTCGTCAAGGAGAAAAGGAGATCATCTGCATAAGCAGAGACCTTACAGTGCAGGTCCCCCGTCTTGAGACCTTGTATGTCGGGATTCAGCCTAATTCTACAGAGAAAGGGCTCCAAGGAGAGGGCAAAGAGAAGGGGGGAGAGCGGGCAACCCTGTCTCGTGCCATTTGTTATTGGGAACGGGTCCGATAGGAGTCCGTTCACCTTCACCTGGGCCGATGGGTTGTAGTAAATACCGCCTAGCCAGGATTGCATCCGCCCTCCCACCCCAACGTGTCGGAGGACAGAGAGCATAAATTTCCAGTTGACTCTGTCGAATGCCTTTTCGGCATCGGTACTAACAAAGACACATGGGGTGCGGTTTGCGTTTGCAAGGTTTACCAGGTTCAAGACCTTGATGGTGTTATCCCTGGCCTCCCTTGTAAGGACAAATCCCACTTGGTCTAGGTGTAACAGGGATTGAAGGTGGTGCGCTAAGCGGTTGGCCAGGATTTTGGTGAACAGTTTTAAATCTGTGTTCAAAAGGGAGATCGGTCTGTTTTCCTTCATTTCTATACGTAGCACCCTCTAGTGTTATTCAGTTATTCTGACTCACAGTACCTGTGTGAGTCTGGCAATTGGTTGCGGTAATTGTAGGTCAGGCTGGAGGGCTCTACTGGTCAAGCCTCTGGTACCTCCTTATGGTTCTGAAAGCTTGGAGAAGTTTCTTGAAGCTAGTGGGTGGAGGCAATGAGGCTGAGATCTGCATATTTATGGAAATCTGACCAATCCCCACCAGGCTGCCTGGTAGGGTGGTCAGGACTGGCCCATAAATATTCTGGAGCCTGGCCAGCAGGTGTTATAGTTGGGTGGAAGATGGGGTGCTGAGGCTCTTTTGTGGAGCCTGGGAAAAAACTCAAGGGCTGAAGGGGCTCTGCCTCCAAGCTGGGAGCTGAGGAATGAGGGAAGCGAAAGAGAGGGATCTCCACTATTCTTCAATCTCTTCTAGGATACACCCTGGCTAGCATGGGAGGACATGGACAGCAGGAGGTCTAAACAACAGTCTTTTCCAAAGCAGCAGGATTCCAGGGACAGTGTGTGTACCTCTACACCCCCAGGGCCTAAGAGGGAGAAGTCTGCCAGATGCAATATTCAGCAAGCTTTCAAGAGACAACCCCCAATCCTGGGTCCTGGGACACATAACAAGGCAGTCAAGTGGGCTGGTATTTTCAAGAGAGGGGACATAGAGCTCCTGTAAGTTTGGGACTTTGCTAAATTCCACTAAAGGGACACAGAGCTCCTACAGGGTTAATACTTACTGCACATTCCAGAGTGATTGATGTTGTTCCAGAGGGAATACAGTCCAGGATCTGCTATTTCTCAGAGTACTGAGTGAAAAAAGTTGCCCTCATATTGTCCTGTCAAGTCAAGTTAAGCATCCCATAATCCCTATTCCCCATCCAAGTTGTTTTCCCAATAAAACAACAAAAACAAGGCCATGGATATTTCTGTCTCCAAGAGAAAGCTGGAAAAATGCTTGTTGCCTGGCTGCGCAAGAATAGGGGGACTCAAGAACCCATGGAAGTGATAGAGGGAAGTGTAACAGCCCTTGCGTGTGGCAGATAGTAAGGTCCCGCCGGCATGCAGATATGAAGGCACAGCAAAGGAGCCCTTCAGATGGACATGGCACGCCCCGTCGGTGTCCGTGAGTTCACCAGATCTCCGATGGAACACAGTGAAGACTGGTAGAGGTGAGTACCGAGCAAAAGAATTTTGATCAATCAAAAAAAATGTATCGATTAATCGAGGAATTAATAGTTAATTTTCACAGCCCTAATATATATATACCGATACAGAGCATTTGCGCGAGTGGCACTGCTCAGAGTGCCATTGCTGGTACATGCAGAATGCCTCTACCCAATACAGATCTTTTATCTGCAATTCTGAGCAGGGAACCTCCCTCTGTCAAGCAGCAATGAGTCCACTGCTCCTTGCAACAAGAGCCTGCTGTACAAACAAATGGCCACTGCCCCCACTTATAATTGGCCTTAGTAGCAAGGAGCACATGGAAGGGCAACACATGTCAAACAAAATTCCCAGCTCAACTTGCCAAGCAGCCTGCTGTTTGGCAGGGCCCACTGAGCAACCGGTAAGCTGGGGGTAATTCAGGAACCCTTTGGAAGCAAAATGCAATGAATCAGTGCAGGTCAGATTCACTCATTCAAAATTATTAACTTATCCCTAACTCCAAGGACCATAAGTGCAAAACTAAAGCTATGATCTGGCCCCTTATTGCACCTGCTGGTCTGCCTCACTGTCATGTATTGTTTGTCTTATGAAATGGATGAGATTATAATTTTCTATAGTATGCTGACCTCTAGTGGCAGTTTTGGGCTACTACAACTTGTTTACTATATGCTTTTGATTTCTTCCGTTGTCCTCCTGTCCTCCCTCCTGTTT
This sequence comes from Rana kukunoris, assembly GCA_029574335.1. Classification (NCBI taxonomy): domain Eukaryota; kingdom Metazoa; phylum Chordata; class Amphibia; order Anura; family Ranidae; genus Rana; species Rana kukunoris. Next base: position 156,523,977 of record CM056050.1, on the reverse strand, counting down.
GGTGCTAGTTAGTTTAGTCCTAGCTAGACTCTCCCCACTTCTTCTGTGTTCTTTCAGTCAGTGTTAGTTTTTCGCAGAGACAGGGCTCAGTAAAGGCATTGTCTTCTTACACTTCAAAAGACTGGAAAAAACAGCCTCCATATTGCAACCAGCTGAAGTAAAATTGTGTTAGTTTTAATACCGGTGTCTTATTGAAAACGTAAGCTTCTTGTGGATCGTGTCAAGTCAGCAGATGACCATACTGTCTGGACAGACAGGCTCTAAGGTGTATGACAATGCATAAAGGGGCATTTGAAACAGAACACCTGTTGTTCTGTATTAAGTCAGATTGCCCATTTTACACTGACTAGGACTGCTTTCACAAATTCATTCCAATTGGCAGGGGTGGTGTAGGAGTGGTGTATTCCATCCCGGAAGTGCACCACCCTAGTGTAAAAGCAATTAGGCTTTCACACTGGGGAGACATGAGAGGCAGTTTTCAGGTGCTTTACAGGCACTATTTGTAACGCTAAAACGCCCGAAAAATGCCTCAGTGTGAAAGTAGCCTTACTCTGATCCCTATCTAAAACTAGACCAGGAAAAATTCCAGTTTCAGTAAGAAGATTTGCATTATAGTTATTTAGCTAACAAGGCTTAGGAGTATTGTATTCAGGATAAAAAGAGCTTGAGGGATAAAATGTATATCTTACAGGAAATCTGTATGACAAAATCCTCAAGGATGAAATACACCATTCTATAAATTTATTGGAAAAGTAACCTTGCCTACAGCAAAATAAAAATATATATTATTTAGATCCTGAAATTATATATATAAATATATATATGTATAGCAGAAGCAGAAAATGGAAGGTAGATGGTCTTATGGATAATGGCATATACTGCATTGTATTTAAATGCACAATACATGATAAAATGTATTAAGTGAGGTAGAAATTATACAACTTGTACAGACTTATTGCAATATTGTATGTATGTGTAGCACTCAACAGAGCCATTGGTTCCACAGGTTCTTCTCACGAATTAGTGGAGAAGCAGGGTATACAGCAACAGTTGACTACCTCTAGCTCAGAAATCAAGTCCAGGAGATGTATTTTTGTAATTTATTGTAGAAACTTGTAACTAGGGAGGACAATGAGGTATGGGATACTCCAAAACACTCGAGCACAAAGTCTAGGTGACAGCAATACAGTCATTTACTACCAGTTGTAGACCAAGAGAATAATAGTACAAATAAAACTGCGCTAACCTAACTAAAAAAACAGTAGGCAATGATAAACCAGAAGGCTGCAGTAGAGTGGTGTAAACACAAAATGAATAAAAAGAAGAAAAAACTGCGCCAGCAATAAATGACTAGCAATAAAAGCTAGATAAATAGTGAGCATGAATCAATCCAGATACCAGACATTAAAGCATATCATATGAATAATGTCCCAATATACGGTTAAATCTCGTTGATGTCTAAAATCAAGACAAACAGCACCACAGTGAACGTTTTGACATCCGTGAGAACCGCCATCACATGGAAAGCTACTTACCAGAGTATGAGGTATACACAGCGTTAAAGAGACATGGTATCTGTCCGTTAAGTAAAACACAGGATCCGCGCGGTGACATCACTGTACGCCGTCCCAGACGCGTTTCGTCATAGGTTGACGTTTTGAAAACATCAACGTATGACAAAACGCATCTGGGACGGCGTACAGTGATGTCACCGTGCTCGATGTGAAGGAGGAAGGGCTCCTATAGTGGCGGGCGGTGTTTTTTACATGCGTTTACATGTCTGTGTTTGTAAGTACAATTATCTTTTTAAATACATTGATCAAAAACGGTATTATGCTATGGTCCGCTTTTTGTCATTTATGATCCACAGGCCACATTTGTAAAGGAGTTTACAATCCTACATTTGGACGATTCATTCCTGGGACATCTGGATCCTGTGTTTTAATCCACGGATGGATACCATATCTCTTTAACACTGTGTATACCTGTCACTCTGGTAAGCGGCTTTCCATGTGGTGGCGGTTCTCACGGATGTCAAAACAATTACTGTGGTGCTGTTTGTCTCGATTTTAGACATCAACGAGATTTAACCGTACATTGGGACATTATTCATATGATATGCTTTTCTGTCTGGTATCTGGATTGCTTCACGCTCACTATTTATCTAGCTTTGATTGCTAGTCATGAATTTGCTTGCGCAGTTTTATCTTCTTTTTAGATCAGGAGAATGTTAGAGCATTGGTAGGACATGAAAGTAGACTGGAACAGCCTAAGTTTCTTGCAGCTGATGACCACATGATAGGTTTGCATAGTTTTAGGAAGCAGAGAGGAGCAGTCTGGGTTCTTGCAGCTAAAGACCACAAGATAGCATAGCACACTAGGCACACTGGAGCAGTTTTTAACATCCACAGCTGGGGACCATAGATAAACTGCAGCTCAGGGCATTGGGCTCTACTCGCAAGTCCCAGTAGAAGCAAAGTCATGGATTTGATTCAGGGAAGGGAGTAGCAGTAACCTCCTGAAATGAAATTTACTGACAGGACACTAAAAATTTACTGACAGCATAATTTTTTTCACTGCCACAAATGATGAAATTTACTGACAATGTTTTTTTACTAACACTTAAAAAAAGTACATAAAATGTGAATATCAATATTTAGCAGTAGCTAGTGCTATAATCAATAAGTATAAGGTATAACAAAAGTCAAAAAACATATTTTTCCGAATGGAGGTTAGGTTAATATAACCCAGCATTATTGTCACCTGCACCCAACTGGAGAGATCCCTTCAATTTCAGGTCCATAGCCAATTAACCACCACCACAGAAAGTATAGGGAAATCCCAGGTAGCCACCAAGATCAATAGGATAGAGGTCCCCTCAATTTCTGTTCATGATTTACTAACAAACAGGGCAAATAGATGATGAATTTCCCCACCATCTGTTCCACTGAGAACTGCTGGAAAAGATACATAGAAAAACATTTAGGCCTGTCGCCACAACTGTAACCAATATTTTCATAAATCAAATGGTAATGCTATGTATGTACAAGTAAAAAAAAAAGAAAGATCATGTTGGTTGTTTGTGTTGCTTGTGTTGCCCACTTCGTTATACAGTAGGCTTCAAAGACAAAATGTATGTGATGTAATTGTCAGGTGTAATTGTAAGCTCTTGTAGGAAATCAGACAGAATAAGGATAGTGTAGGACCCTTAATATAGCAACAACAGCAATATCTAAGGTGTGGGCCTGATGGAGCTCATTAGATTATATCCAAATAGGGACGGTGGTGTATTAATAGAATGACTGGCGTAGCCACCCTGGCGATATGATTATGTCAGATTTTTGCGTCTCAAATCAGTACGATTGTTTGTATAGAAATTTGGCGTTTTATATTGTAGGCCTGTAATTCTTAGTATTACAGTTTTTCTCTATTGTTTTGGCTCATTTCTTGAAACCGAAATGACATTCTCAAAACTCTAAGATCATTTGGCAAAACAGTCTTACAGTTCAGCACAACACTATAACTCACTTGCAAAAGCTCATATCTTTCCCAAAACTGTTCACTCATGGTTCAAAACCATATTCCTTTCCCATATAAAGAGTCAGTGCCTCCAAAATGGCAAAGATTCTTCTCAATTGCTTTGGCTCATTTCTTGAAACAGACCAGACAGACATTCTCAGCTCTCTTGGTGCTTTTGCCAAAATAACCTGGATGGTTCGGCACAACACTATGGTTCACCTTCAAAAGTTCATATCTTTCCCCAAACACTTCACTCATGTGTCAAAACTGAATTTCTTTTTCATTCAAATAGTCAGTGCCCCCAAAATGCATCATCCCTTTGGCATTGTGTAAGCACTGCAAGTCAAAATGTTTAGATGTTTTATCTCTATGGCAGAGGACCATTGAAATATCCCCCATGTCCACCTTTCAGTCTTAGCCCAGTCCTTCATTGACAATAGTTACTGTACAGTTTTTGTCTAGCTAACTGTATACAATTGTGTATAAAACTGAAAAATAAGAAAAGTTTTTAGGTTAAGAGTAGCCTCCAAGGTTTGACATCACACATTGCACTCATACTGCCAAGGAAAAATTACTTGACAGTATTGTAACCATTATCATTCACACACAAAGTAACTTCCATACATGAGACTAAAAAGAAAACGTACACAGCATAATATATGGAAATATAAACACACAAACAAAAAACAAGGACAATTACTGTAAATTTAGCCTACAATGCTGTAAATAAAGCTTGAGTTTCACAACTACTGTAAGGCCCCTTTCACACGGGGCGGATCAGTAATGATCTGATCCGCCCTGTGAACCTCCACTTGCTCAGTGGGGATCGCTCCATTGATCCCCGCTAAGCCGGCGGATGACAGGGAGGTCCTCGCACATTGTACAGGGACTGCCCTGCCAGCTATCAGCTCTCTCCTATGGGGGGATCGGATGAACACGGACTGTCTGTCCATGTTCACCCAATCCAATCCGCCAGACGGATGGAAAAGTAGGTTTTTCCTCCGTCACACTTTGGCGGACCGGAGCGGGTCTGATGTCAGTGGGCATGTCACCCCTGACATCCGCAGCTCCATAGAGGAGCACAGAGTGCCCATTCAGGTCCGCCTAAAAAACTGGCAGGCGGACCTGAACAGGCCACCCATGTGAAAGAGCCCTAACATCTCTTCACTGGTCGCTGTCCTCACCCTCCCTCTCCTGGGTACTGTCCTCATTTTTTACAATATTTTTCTTGTCATGGTTAGTATCATACGTAACATCCCACACACACACACCAAATGAATGTCTTTGTGCTCCTCAGCTTCTTCCCCCTATTCCACCATCACGCACCCTTACTCCTCCTCCTCTTCCTCTTCCTCGGGCAGGCAGTTGCCCATGTTCATCTACTTGGCCAGGTGCCTCCATGTTCAGACATTGTCCTGGTCCTGCATGGTCAATCTCTATATATACATGTTTGGCAGCATTCACAATACAGTAATGGACAGTACCTGTCAGGTAACTAAACATACTGTTTGATTGGTCATCTGAGACCAACTCCTCCTTCGTTCAAGTTCTAGTTTTACCTGACTGTCAATTGCTGTAATGATTTTATCAAATGTTCCAAGAGATTCATATATGGTATTCATGGTATTGTGTTCCTGAATAATTTTGACAATTGAACAGACTATTGTGCATGTGATGACTTAAACAATGAAATGACGTTGACACGTTTTGGAGAGAACGATCATTTAGACTGAGAAATGACAATCAGTTTGGATCAACATTGGAAATTGTGCAAAATGTAGGTTACTTGTACTAAATAATTTGAGAAATGTACTGAGACATTGAGACATGTACTGAGACATTTGCAATTTGATGAAATGAATGAGAAATGCCATTCAGTTGTGAACAATTGCCAAGTGGTTTGGAGATTTGTCCATGTTGTTTTGAGAATGTCATTTCTGTTTCAAGAAATGAGCCAAACCAATAGAGAAAAACTGTAACACACTTTTCTTAGTATTAACACAATTAAATCTGTTCAAACAAGAGTCTAGTAGACACCCCGGGTATGATAAAGTTTTAAAGACAAAATCATAAATTATAATATAATAAATAACTATAAATAATTATAAAAAATAATAATATAATAATAATACAATTATTTTTTCCCACGATTCACTATAGCTCAATTCTGCAAGTGTTCTAATTTATTATCGCTGTTTTCTAGCTGTCTAAAAACCACTTTTGACATAAAGGGACACTTTGGTTGCCATGGACAATCTCAAGTTTACAGGCAGAAAGAGCAGTTTATATAATATAAAAGTGCATGCAGGGTATTAAACAAAGCATTAGAGACAAAAGGGATGTGAAATTATTTGATACAGTAATGTAATCTCTAAGATTACAGTGCACTGTATGTGTTATGAATTTTGCACTTTTTGAATTTTCCGCCGTGCTCCACCCCCATGCGTTGCGATGCTCACAGGGAAAGGAGCTCGGCACACAGAGGCATTGGGCCGAGGACATCGCAGGATCCTGAGGACATGGTCAGTAACCTGGACCAGGATTCTGCAATGCAACCCAGGTAGGTGGCTCGGGGTTACTGCTAATGGTACTGAAATTTAACCCAGAGCCACACCCCGGAATACCGCCAGGGAGGTTAAACAGGCTAATGGTATTCCTTGAAATGGTTGTAGGTAAAGGTGTCTATTTATAGTGTTCAAATAGAAGTGCAGTAAAGTGTTCCCAAGGTAAAGGTGTCTATACAGTACACAGTGTTCCAATAAAGTAACCAGGGAAAGATTTCAGAAGATGGGCCAATGTCCTCTCACCAATGACTGGATCAAACTAGATACCTTATAAGCAGCGACCCGGAAGGGGACATCTGTCACGGAAGCCGCCAGTGATGACTCACAGGTGCGGGAGGTGCTATGTAGACGTCTGATGAACAACAAGCAGGTTTAGGCCCTCCGAGGCCGGGCTGGAAATCTCTTGAACAACTTATGGTAGGCTGCAACCTCTCTCTCCCCACCACGGATATGTGTGCATCACGCCAGGCCCAGGAAGAAGAGAGCATGAGGCAGATTGGCTCACAGATATGATGAGAGTCACTGGCGGCCAGCATTAAAAGTATACAACTATAGATTAGGAATGACAGAGAGAGCACACAATATTACACTTATAGTCCACCATTGTTACACAGGTAAGAGCCCAGTCTGGGCATTTGTCTGCATTTCAAACAAAGAAAATCAAACTTTTAGGTATTGCTACTTCTGTTAAGGAATCTCTAACAAAATAATATGTACAGTAATTGTTCAAAAGAAAATCCCAACCATCAGCCAGCTTCTAATTAAAGCACTTAAAAAGGAGCATCCACGAATAATACCAAGCTGTGGTAACCTTCTTTCCTTGTCTTTTCCTTAACAGCATCACTTTAAACATATGCATTTTGGTCTGCTAGACCCTTTATTCCAGTACATTATTCATGTAGGTGACCACATTACACATTAATTATGCACATTCAAGTTTCCAGCCATTCTTAATCAATTTCCAGTGACAATTTATTATCCTCTTAATGTAAGATAGAACTTGATGTATGAGCAGGAGTCTCAATAGGTTTGATCCGATCCTATCTCAGGAATCATTTGTACTGCATCCAGAGTTCAGCCATCAGTAGGCTAAGTCTACTACCAAGTCAAGCTCTTTTGCCAGTGTATTGCAGAAGCATAAACGCTCCATGTTTGCAGTGATCACATAATGCAAGTTTTGATTTCACATGAAAGCTTATCACTGGAAAAAGCTTTATTTTACAGAATGGATATCCCATATGTTTCACTGGTTATCTTGGAGTTTTCAATGGATAGATTAAGGGAGGATTAGAACCCATTTCAAATTTTTGGCCATATGTGTCCCATTGTAGAGATTTCCTTTACTTCCTTCCCCATAGCCAAAGTAAGAGGAAATTTATTCAAAGTGAGATATTTCCTGGTTGTCCCCATGGTCACCAGAACTATCTTCCCCATTGGAAGATTTTCTATCAATTCCAGTTCTGATGACAACCCAAAAATTTGAGTTTTCTTTTACCTTCACTTTTGGTGATAACAGTAAATAGGACAAATAGAGTGCGTGAATCTCCCTAAAGAAGGTACAGACAGCTACAAAATCTGAGAGGTGTTTTTTTTTTCTGCATATAAAATGCATGCACAGTGTTTTCCATGTATTCCAATGACCCTAATTCACATCTTTTCAATCAGTTCCAATCAGTTTCCAATGCAGAAAAAAAGTAGAGCATGCTGCAATTTTTCTGCACAGAAATTTACTGGAATACAATAAAACTCATCAAAACTGCACCAGTACTGCGAGTAGTGTGAACTGTATAAAAAAAACGCACCCGGTGTGCATTTTTGTGGTGTGAACTGGCCCCAAGTCATCTTTAGTTATACGTTAAAGTAAAGATAAAACTTTAAAGGGAACAAAAGCCAAAACGTTGTTTTTAACAGAATGGAGATGGTAAGAACACCTGTAAGGTCTGTACTGCTACCTCACTCCGTATTTATCTACTGTAGTTTACCGTTATCATTAAAAGTGAAAGTAAAAAACCCACATTTTGGGTTGTCCCCAGAACAGTTATAGATGGCCCAATGGATTTCCCTAAATACCAGAGATTTTCTCTCACTTCCTGTTTTGGCTATGGGACAGGAAGTGAAGGTAAACCTCCCCAAATGGCAAAAAAATTACGAATTATAACCCTCCCACTCTCTATTCAAAATAAAAAAAAAGCTTTGCCTGTAGTTCTTCTTTTAAGAATACAATCCCAATACAGGACTTTGACCTTGGACACCCAATCAGTAGGAGCCCCCTACTGAAACTAGAGTAACGTATACTTCATTTGCAGTGGTTAGTTCGTTGGAATGTTCCTTCATCTCTTCCCTTCTTTTCTATTTCCCACCTTCTGGCTTCTCCCTCTCCTTTCCTACCCCCCGCCCTTTTATCTTATTTACCACCTTTCTTCTTTCACTTTGCCTTCACTTTTCCTTGATTTTATATCTTATGACACGACTTATGAATCATCAGGCAACTTACAAGGCAATTTCAAGTCACCTTGTAGGACAGTACAAGGCAACTTTAAGTCGCCTCCAGGACAGGTGGCTTTCCAGTGGCCAATCAAACAACAATCATCTCTGTGGGAGGGAGGGGTTTGCCTAAGAAATGTATGTTATCTTCCTGTATTGTTGCTTCAGTTAAGACAGTGATCCGTCTTCTGAAGCGACTTACATTGAAATCAATGGGTACAAGTTGCCTATAAGTTGCCTACAAGTTGGATTGAAGTAGTACAGGAACCTTTTCTGGAGTCAGAGCGACTTCAGTAGTGTACATTAAGATGGCTCCCATTCACTTCCATTCATTTTCTCGACCGCACGACTTGGGGCAACTTGGGGCGACTTGAAGTCGGATCCCAGGTCGCCCCAGTGTGAACCGGCTCTAAGGGGGCTTTAAAAGAAAACGTTATGGTGAAAAATAATATATGCGTTTGCTCTGGAGCCATGCCACAGGATGTTCTCAATGGCTTTTTTTTTATATTTGTGTTTGGCAAGCAGGGAGCCCCTCTAAAATATTCTTAATAGACCATGTGAATTCTAATTATGCTCTTAGGTCTACCTCTTGCCTTTAGCATGAAGGCCTCTGCTGCATACGTAATAATAGGTTTGAAAACAGCTTTAGATTTCTTTGATAAAATCCTTGACCTTGTAACAGTTATTTTTGATAGTGATTTATCTTTCCAGCAACTCCTCTTTCTTCTAGTTTCTGTTGTCTTTATTGTTTGTGGAGCCTAGCTAGAATGATGTTATTATTTCATATCTATTCTCTCCACAACATATTTCTTTCACATTTTTCACTTGCTTCTTTTCCTTGTCTTACCCATGTATTTGTCATTTACTAAATTCACCTTCAGTTCAATGTTATCTAATCCTTCTACTACTTCTTTCATCTTTTCACTTAGAAGGTACTGATTCTTTCCAATTACCACAATATCATTGCCATATGCTGTGCGCTTTTCTATTTGTTATGGTTCCTTTACAATTTATGTTGCCTTTGTCACTTCATACTGTAAGTTAAACAGAACTGTACACTTTTTATTTTCATTCCATATATATATATATATACACACAGTGCCTTGCGAAAGTATTCGGCCCCCTTGAACTTTACGACATTTTGCCACATTTCATGCTTCAAACATAAAGATATAAAACTGTAATTTTTTGTGAAGAAACAACAACAAGTGGCACACAATCATGAAGTGGAACTAAATTTATTAGATATTTCAAACTTTTTTAACAAATAAAAAACTGAAAAAATTGGGCGTGCAAAATTATTCAGCCCCTTTACTTTCAGTGCAGCAAACTCTCTCCAGAAGTTCAGTGAGGATCTCTGAATGATCCAATGTTGACCTAAATGACTAATGATGATAAATAGAATCCACCTGTGTGTAATCAAGTCTCTGTATAAATGCACCTGCACTGTGATAGTCTCATAGGTCCGTTTAAACCGCAGAGAGCATCATGAAGAACAAGGAACACACCAGGCAGGTCCGAGATACTGTTGTGGAGAAGTTTAAAGCCGGATTTGGATACAAAAAGATTTCCCAAGCTTTAAACATCCCAAGGAGCACTGTGCAAGCAAAAATATTGAAATGGAAGGAGTATCAGACCACTGCAAATCTACGAAGACCTGGCCGTCCCTCTAAACTTTCAGCTCATACAAGGAGAAGACTGATCAGAGATGCAGCCAAGAGGCCCATGATCACTCTGGATGAACTGCAGAGATCTACAGCTGAGGTGGGAGACTCTGTCCATAGGACAACAATCAGTCGTATACTGCACAAATATGGCCTTTATGGAAGAGTGGCAAGAAGAAAGCCATTTCTTAAAGATATCCATAAAAAGTGTCGTTTAAAGTTTGCCACAAGCCACCTGGGAGACACCCCAAACATGTGGAAAAAGGTGCTCTGGTCAGATGAAACCAAAATCGAACTTTTTGGCAACAATGCAAAACGTTATGTTTGGCGTAGAAGCAATACAGCTCATCACCCTGAACACACCATCCCCACTGTCAAACATTGTGGTGGCAGCATCATGGTTTGGGCCTGCCTCTTTTTCAGCAGGGACAGGGAAGATGGTTAAAATTGATGGGAAGATGGATTTAGCCAAATACAGGACCATTCTGGAAGAAAACCTGATGGAGTCTCCAAAAGACCTGAGACTGGGACGGAGATTTGTCTTCCAACAAGACACTGATCCAAAACATAAAGCAAAATCTACAATGGAATGGTTCACAAATAAACATATCCAGGTGTCAGAATGGCTAAGTCAAAGTCCAGACCAGAATCCAATCGAGAATCTGTGGAAAGAACTGAAAACTGCTGTTCACAAACGCTCTCCATCCAACCTCACTGAGCTCGAGCTGTTTTGCAAGGAGGAATGGGCAAAAATTTCAGTCTCTCGATGTGCAAAACCGATAGAGACATACCCAGGGGCGGACTGACCATTCGGTCAGTCGGGCACTGCCCGAGGGCCCGTGGTGGGAGGGGGCCCGGGTCGGCTCAGTCTGCCCCTGGAGGTTCCCCCCCGAAAATCTGACTGCAGTGCAGTCCGACTCCCGAGTCCCGACCAACTCTGGTCATTACGCCGCGCTGGAGGGAGGAGGTGGGTGGAGCTGCGCTGCTGGCTAGTCTTCGCCTGCCCTGGTTGCTAACGCCTGTGCCGCTTGGCGTGTAGCAACCAGTGACGTCACGGCTGCAACCTTACCCACTACAATACATGGTCAGCGTTGAAAGCGAGGCTTTCACTTCCTCCTCCGCGCTACTGCTCCTGGGAGCCGAGTCAAGTATGAGGCTGGCTTGAAGGTACAGCGCGAGAGGGAGTGGGAGAATCGCCACCCTGATTGACCACCTGAGGCTAAGCAGCAGTAAGTGTGGCTGTATTCCCGACACCTCCCAGAGCATGTACACCATCTCCAACGTCGGCTCCCAGTCCCAGCTGTGACAGGCTGTCAGCAAGAAGGAAGATGGTCTGGCCGAGTGCCCAGGGGATGAGGATGGGCGTGAGGTAGGTGCATCACACACAGTGACCTACCCACCACAGACAGGGGCTGGGACAGGAAGGAGCGCAGGCCAGGCTAGGGGGTCAATTTCACTCACCCTCTCTCTCTCTTATCCATCCCCCTCTCTCTCTCTCTCTTTTACATCCACCTCTTTTACATCCCCCTCTCTCCCATCCATGCCCCTCTCTCCCTCTCTCCCATCCATGCCCCTCTCTCCCATCCATGCCTCTCTCCCATCCATGCCCCTCTCTCCCTCTCTCCCATCCATGCCCCTCTCTCCCATCCATGCCCCTCTCTCCCATCCATGCCCCTCTCTCCCATCCATGCCCCTCTCTCCCATCCATGCCTCTCTCCCATCCATGCCCCTCTCTCCCATCCATGCCTCTCTCCCATCCATGCCCCTCTCTCCCATCCATGCCCCTCTCTCCCATCCATGCCCCTCTCTCCCATCCATGCCCCTCTCTCCCATCCATGCCCCTCTCTCCCATCCATGCCCCTCTCTCCCATCCATGCCCCTCTCTCCCATCCATGCCTCTCTCCCATCCATGCCCCTCTCTCCCTCTCTCCCATCCATGCCCCTCTCTCCCATCCATGCCCCTCTCTCCCATCCATGCCTCTCTCCCATCCATGCCCCTCTCTCCCTCTCCCATCCATGCCCCTCTCTCCCATCCATGCCCCTCTCTCTCCCATCCATGCCCCTCTCTCCCATCCATGCCCCTCTCTCCCATCCATGCCCCTCTCTCCCATC